>RWJN01000031.1:0-125936 GCA_004332605.1 Steccherinum ochraceum
GTCTGTGTCCCGACAGTCTGCCCCGCGTATATATAGTCTCTGTGCAACCTTTTCCGTAATCCCATCTACAGACTCTCTGTCTGCTCATCACCATCCTAGTCTGCATCTATGCCAGCCCCAGCTCGCGCCTTAACCGCCCTGCGTTCCCGTGGGTTCGCGACCGCGGCTCCCAAGCCACCGCTCAGCGCACTCACTGCTGCCGCTCGATCCAAGGCTGAGCAGCTTTCCAAGGATTGGAAAGGCACCAGTGCAACCGGAGAGAACACCAAGAACTTCATTGGTGGTGAATTTGTGGAGAGCAAGGCGACGGAGTACATAGATGTCTTGGACCCGGTACGATCGCCTTTCCCATGGCTGCAACGACGCGTTCTGATTCTTGAATTTCGCTGTGCAGGCCACGCAAACATTATTGACACGCGTCCCAGAGACCACTAGCTCCGAATTCGACCAGGCTGTTTCGGCCGCTTCGGAAGCCTTCAAAACATGGAGTCGGTCCAGCGTGCTGACCCGGCAGCGCGTTGTCTTGGAGTGCGTACTTCAAGCCCCATCTCTGTCAGCTCGAAAGGTTATTTACGATGATATAGGCTTCAGCATCAGCTCAGACAACATGGAGATGCTATTGCCAACAGCATTGTGTTGGAACAGGGCAAGACTTATGCAGGTGCGTACATTCGAACGTCGGCCGAAGCCCGATCGAGCTGACTATGTCTACAGATGCTCAGGGCGACCTTCTCCGAGGATTACAAGTTGTCGAGACGGCAACGGGCATACCTACAGCTCTCCTTGGTAACAACATCGAGGGTGGGTGGTATTCGCACAACTCCCTTTGCCTGCTCTGACGTCATCGTTAGTGAGCAAGGATATGGACACCTACAACAGGCGACTGCCGTTAGGTGTTTGTGCCAGGTATGTGCTCCCATCCCATCGAACACATCAATGAGGGCTAAATGTTGCATCAAGTGTCGCTCCATTCAACTTCCCCGCCATGATTCCTCTCTGGACGATACCAATGGCGGTCGCGACCGGCAACACGCTCATCCTGAAACCCTCGGAACGCGACCCTGGTGCTGCTATGATCATTGCAGAGCTGTGTCAGCGCGCTGGCCTCCCAGCGGGTGTCTTGAACGTTGTACACGGTACTGTACCTACGGTGAACGCGATTTGCGACAAGCCGGCCATCAAAGCTATCAGCTTTGTCGGTGGTGACCGTGCGGGTAAGCATATCTATGAAAGGTGTGTTATTTTGGACTGTCATACGGAAGAGTATGAGAGTCGACATTGTTTTCAGGGGCCGTAAGACAGGAAAGCGCGTCCAGGCGAATTTGGGTGCCAAGAACCACGCCATCCTCATGCCAGATGGTATTGTATCAACTACCATACTTTTGCGCTCCTCGCTTGACATACTGCATTGCAGCCAACAAAAACCACGCTTTGAACTCGCTCATTGGCGCTGGATTTGGTGGTAAGTGTGCACATGCGCTTTCCTTGCGCCGTTATTGACCTTACGATGTTTAGCGGCCGGCCAGCGCTGCATGGCTATCTCAGTGGGTAAGTCTGTCCGATCCGGCTCTGTGGCATGCACTGCTCTTTCTCACATTTACTCGTCGGTGTATAGTTGTTCTCGTCGGCACCGCACAATCCTGGATTCCCGAGCTTGTTGAGAGAGCCCAGAAGCTCAAAGTAAACCAGGGGTTCGAAAAAGGCGCAGACTACGGACCCGTCATCTCACCGGCAGCAAAGCAACGCATCCTCGGTCTCATCGCTTCTGCAGAGGAGCAAGGCGGCAGAATACACCTTGACGGTCGCAACTATGAGGTACCCAACTTCCCTGATGGCAACTGGGTCGGTCCCACTATCATCGAAGCCACTACCGACATGCGCTGCTACAAGTGAGTCTCTTCCTATTCTCCACCAGAAGATGTTTATTGATGATATCGTTACTGCTCATCAGAGAGGAGATCTTCGGACCAGCTTTGATCTTGCTGAAAGCCGACACCCTCGATGACGCACTCGCCATCATCAACTCCAATCCTTACGGCAACGGAACCGCAATCTTCACTCAGAGCGGGGCGACTGCACGCAAGTTCGAGAACCAAGTCGAGGTCGGACAGATCGGTATCAACGTCCCCATTCCCGTGCCTTTGCCCATGTTCTCTTGGAGTGGAAACAAGGGCAGCTTCCTCGGCGATATTCCGTTCTACGGCAGGAGGTACGTGGTTTGCATCTGGTACAACGGGTGGATGCTGATGTGGACGCTTGATGCTGTAGTGGTATTGATTTCTACACTCAAAACAAGACGATCACTGCTTTGTGGAAGGCCGAGGACGCGATTGGCAATAAGGCATCTGTGGACATGCCCACACACCACTAAACATGACGCCGTGTTTGCCCTGTAAAATAACCAGGAGGATGTAAATTATAGCACACATCTGTACACCCAATGGACTCTCCGCACATTGTTACAAAGCAGCATCTAAAACCACATATTGTCTCAAGTCCGTGATTACAAGCTACTAGCGCAATTGTTTGACTTCTCCGTTTCTCACCAGCTGGTCGAGGAAGGCATTTGAGTACCTGTTGCAATCGCTGTAGCACCTCTTGAACAGTCCCTGCTACATGACAACGCATATCAACACTCAGTCGTGCGCAGATGCTATGGTATTCCCTTACCGATCCTCTGGAGTCATCGTACCAAGGGTCCTCGATTCCCACCCCGTTGTCAAAAGACCCAAACAAACGGATGTTTGCCGTTGCACCTCGAGGCTTCATCGCCTCAATATCTTCCAAGTTGGATTCGTCGCATGCGAGGATGTAGTCGTATTCTGTATAGTGCTTCTTCACAAGCTGGATGCCTTTGCGTGTGTCGTCAATCTGTATGTCATTCTAATTCAAGTCTCGCATCAGTCCAAGTCCTGCCTCGGAACACCTTTGCACTGAATAGAGGAAGATGTACACACCGCGCGGCATGTCGTGATTGTCCTGCGTCGGCGTTAGCTACGAGGACAATATCTACAAGCAGTGCTGCGAGGACACTCACCGACCGTCAGGATTCCATCTGTGTGCCGAAGTGCCCGCGGAGTGAACTGCCCCGAGGGCGATACCCCGCTCCGCCGCGCGGGCTTTGAGGACTGCTTCTCCCATCGGAGAACGACAGATATTGCCAAGGCATACCATAAGAACCTTTGGACCTTGTGGCTCTTTCTCCATTGCACCGCTGGAACCAGGAATGCGATAGTTAGAAATAAGGTTGACGCGGATGAACGCCGGACTGGTACATCATTCATCGGAAGTGTGTATTAGCTGCGGGGTCGCCTACTCAGTTTCATCGGTTACTTACTGCAATGAGAACACGAATGACACTTGGTACGCCCAAAAGATGTTGTTGTAGCCTTTCTAGAGAAACTGACCGCTGGAGTAGAGAAACAAGACGTATGGTAGCGGTACCCGAGCGGTCGTGATCGATCACGGCTCTAATTATCCATGGTCCGCCAAGCGGCGACCACTGAGGCTCATGCGAGTCCTCTCTCTGTCCTCACGCATATAGCCACTCGCTTTCTCGTTGCGTCCTGGCCCCCCTTCTCGTCGTTCTTTCACCGACGAATCTACGTTCGGATCCCTCATGGCAGCCGCATCAGCTTCCAATGGTGGCAACTCCGGATTTCCTGACCCCTCCCAGCTTTTCCCTCAGTTCTTCCCTCAGGCAGGTGGTAATCCAAATGCTGGTTTCCCAGGATTCAATGGCCAAGCAGCCCCGCAGCAACTTCCCTCATTTATCCCCCAGCAAATGCCCATGGGGATGTTCAATATGCCAGGAATGCAGATGCCCATGTATCAGCAGCAGCCCCAGCCCATGCAACAGCCCATGGCAGGGGCTCAAGGCGTGATGCAAGTGTTCACGGAGATCATGAAGCTTAACGAGCCGGTTGGATCCAGTCCGGACGACGAAGATATTTTGGTTCGAAAGCTGTACGAAAGTCAAGCGCAGAATATCACATACAGGTCGGCCTTGGAGAGCTTGCACAAGGTGAGTGGCTCATGACTGCGGTGGTCATGCCGGCTGCTTATATGCGCGTTTTCGTACACTATCAGGTGAACAACCACGGAATGGGCATATGGAAAGACTATTACCTGGAGCACAAATGGCGAATCGACAAGCTGGTCGAAGCACATCGACCGTCTAGCAGTAGATCAGTTAAAGAGGAGAAGAAGCACATCAAGAAACGATCTTCGTCCCCGCTTCGCAGACAGACTATTCAAAAGCCTTCCTCTCGCGAACCTGTGCCTCCAAAACACACTGAGTGCATGGCAGACGGAAGGCACAAGCACAAATTCACCTCGGAAGACCGCAGGTACATGCTAGCGTTCCTTCAATGGAGACTCCGTCCGGAAGAATTTCACGGCCGATATAAATAAGGTTGCAGATGAGATTGCATGTCGCGTATGTGTTCAGTATGCAAGATCTCAATATGGTACTCGATTCATGATTTTCACCAGACAACTCATCACAGCAAGAAATCTTGGAGAGCATATATGTCGAAGAAGTCTGCTGAGGAAGTACAGGAAGTCATGGATCAGGTTCGTGAGGAGTATCGACGGGATGGACGAGTAGGGGATATATCCAGTGATGATGATGAAGAGGAGGAAGAGGAGGAACATTACAGCAGCGATTTCTATGGGTCGGGAGACGAGGATGAAGACGAAGATGGCAGCGACGACGACGACGACGACGGCTCGCGTTACACGGAGAGTAAAGAGTCCAACGAGGATAGAGACATACGCCTTATGTCCGGGCCAAGGGAGCGTATCAACGACGCAGATCGACGTGTTATAGCCCGTTTCATCGCCAAACACGATGCAGACGACTGGGACGCTGCCGGGGCTTCTAAGAGCAGATGGGAAACGTTCGCCGAGGAGGTGCGCACTCTTCAGGTTTGAGGTATAACACACGCTTCAACTGATTTTCTACTATAGCATACTCAACGATCAGTCGCAGCATGGGCCGAGTCGTATAGAAACCACAAAGATTGTACGCGTCAGTCATCACTACCAACTTGCAGGTTACTCATAGATGCATATCCCAGCTATCGACGAGTTCGTCGTCCGATATCGCAGACAGGACGCAAACTATTCGCACAAGCGTCCGAAATCGCAGACAGGTATACCGTCATGGGCGAAGAAGTCGTCGAAGGGAGGTACGAAGAAACGCAAGTCGGATGCGGACTACGAACACCACCACTACGCGCACAAGCGATCGAGGTAGCTCGGGGGCTGTATGATTCTTTTCAACGAACTCTATCATATACATGTACTCTTGCTCTCAACATATTCCACCACTTATGCTAGTACTACAGTAACCTCCAGGCTGCGGCTACGCGAGATCTAGGCGCTAGCACACCATTCAGTACTTACTCAGTAGATGCTAATTTTTATGAACGCAGTCAAATATCCGAGACTCTCGCCTGATTCAATGCATGATTTGCATGTTGACTTGTGCCGCGAATGTTCGAAGCAAGTGTGTGCCAAGCACGAGGCAGAACACTGGCGACGCCACGTGCCGTGCAATGTGGATCGATGCGGTTACGGTAGGCGAGGAGCTATTTAGCACTCGCGACTACCACCATCGCTTGTGAAGCCTTGCCACCGTTCCACCTCGTCACCCATTTCCCCCACAAACAGACTCTACCATGGATGAAGAATACGACGTACGTTGATTCCTGCGTGTATTATGCAGTTGCTTATTGTACTGTAGGTGATCGTGCTCGGTACTGGGTTGACCGAATGTATCCTCTCCGGCTTGCTCTCCGTTGAGGGCAAGAAGGTCCTCCACATGGATCGGAACGATTACTACGGTGGTGACAGTGCTAGCTTGAACCTGACTCAGGTTCGTCTCGTCCTTTCGCATGGCGTGACACTCCTTGACACTCCTCCTATCCACAGCTCTACCGCAAGTTCAGACCAGACCAAGCGCCTCCAGCCGAGCTTGGACGCGATCGCGACTATGCTGTCGACCTGATTCCCAAATTCATCATGGCGTCCGGAGAACTCTCCAAGATTCTCGTTCACACCGACGTCACCAGATACCTCGAGTTCAAGCAGATCGCTGGCAGCTTCGTCTATCGCGATGGCAAGATTTCCAAGGTGCCGAGTACGGAGATGGAGGCAGTCAAGAGTCCTCTCATGGGTCTGTTCGAGAAGCGTCGGGCGAAGAAGTTCTTCGAATTCTTGCAAGGATGGAAGGACGAGGATCCTGCTACTCACCAAGGTGCGTCTGTATGCAATGAGTATCTCGACCTATGTGCTCATACATCGTACAGGTGTCAACCTCGACAAAGACTCCATGAAGGCTATCTATGAGAAATTCGGTCTCGAGCCCGGTACCCAAGACTTCATCGGACACGCTATGGCCCTCTACCTCGATGACGAGTACGTGACTCGATGCAAAGACGCGTTCCATGCTCTGAGATCTCACTCTTCAATAGCTACAAGACCAAGCCTGCGCGGGAAGCATACGAGCGCATTGTCCTCTACACCTCGTCCATGGCTCGCTGGGGCAAGTCTCCATACATTTACCCTCTCTACGGTCTCGGAGAACTTCCTCAATCCTTCGCCCGTCTGTCCGCCATCTACGGTGGTACCTACATGCTGGACAAGTCTATAGATGAGATCATCACCGACGCTGATGGCAAGTTCGTTGGAGTCCGGTCCGGCGAGGAGACCGTCAAGGCTAAGCAGGTCGTTGGTGACCCGAGCTACTTCGGTGCGGGCAAGGCCGCTGCTGACGGTGGCAAGGTCCGCGTTCTCGAAGAGGGCCGGGTCGTTCGTGCCATCTGTATCCTCAAGCACCCTATTCCTGGTACCGAGGACGCCGACAGCGCTCAAATTATCATTCCTCAGAACCAGGTTGGCCGACGAAACGGTATGTACTGCTCGCATGTTATCTCGGCTTTCTGCTCATCTTGCATGTAGATATCTACGTTGCCATTGTTTCTTCGACACATAACGTTTGCGCCAAGGACGTCTATGTCGCCATCGTCAGTACTGTCGTGGAAACCGACCGCCCTGAGCAGGAGCTCGCTCCCGGTCTTCAGCTGCTTGGGCCCGTGTACGACAAGTAAGTCTTTCACGATGTTTCCACCATGTGTTTGTCTCATGTTTCGCCATAGGTTCATCACTGTCTCTTCACTGTACACCCCAACTTCGGATGGCACATCTGACAACATCTTCGTCACCCGGTCGTACGACGCCACCTCTCATTTCGAGACTGTTGTCGAGGATGTCAACCGTGTGTGGAAGGCGGCCGTTGGCAAGGAGCTTGTCCTTAAGAAGCGGGAGGTAGAGGCTGAGGCTTAAGGCATCTAGTACAGAGTAGAAGTGAAAACTCGCATCTCTCATCTATCCTTTCCTATACTCTGGCTCTACAGATGACTCTACACTGCGTTTTACGAAGAAGTTAGGCCCCTCCGTGTACATAATATACGACTTTTGATGACGATTTCCTTGGAAAAAACAAAACAAAATGCATGATGATCCACGAAACAAGATAAGTTACAGGTCGATCTACAACGAACATGAATATAGCGGGTATTAGGCGAATGCAGTATGATGCTCAAAAGAAGGAACCCATGTCGAATTCCGGGACACTGAGGTCCTGTTTCGCGGACTTCATCAGGCTGCCTATACCCGCCTTGCGAGCTATGAGGTCGTTCTCGCCGTTGACAACCTCTGCTGAGCCATTGGTGATCACAGCATTGGACGCGCCGTCTGGGGATGCGCGAGTCGGGGAAGCAGGACGTGTGGGTGGTTCCGAGTCGATTTGCATGTCGATCATGATGGACGACCGACGACGGAGGGCAGGTTCGAGTGCGAAGCGTGTGGTGATAGGGCTGGGTGGACGACGGACGGTCGGTCTCGCTGGGTCATGCGTGACGACGGATGGTCTGTCAAAGGACCATGTTCGCACAAGGTCCAGTGCCAGGGCGTGACAGCCCATCCTGCAGAATACCCGCGCCATCTGGAGGACGAAGTTGAACTCTGTTCGGCCGGAAATCTCGCTGGTGCCCTTCGCGGTTTGGAGTGTCTTGGTCTTCAGCTGAGAGAAAAGGAGGGCAAGGCTTGGGTCATCGAAGTGCGGTTCACCAATTTCAGTCACGACGATGGACAGCGAATTTGCCAGGTCTCGTAGTGGACTCTGTGGAACGATATGAGATTTCTACTTGTGACAATGAAAGCAAGACATATAACTTACGAGAAGGACGCGCACCGCTATGTCACGCCTACGCAACATCCAAAATGCCCAGCTAGCCAGCCATCGATTGCCTTCCTGGAAGGCAGTTGGCAAGACGGTCGAATTCAGGATCTCCTTCAAAATAGGTCCGTCTTCGTCCTGTTCAACCACCCGCGCAAGTGCGATAGCCAGCTGAAAGTCTTGCAGATTCCTGAGACAGACGTTGACTGCATCCTTTAAACTGCCTCCCAGAAGGAAGAATGCTGCAGCATACTCTACGAACACCAACAAACATCAATGAGGATATGGTCGACATGCAGGGAGGGAGAGGGGTACGAACCAAAACGTCGTTTGCTCAACAATGCATATGCGTTCTTGAGCGCAGCGGTGCGCCATCGAGGTTCAGTGAAGTCATTGTTCAGGAACTTGAGCATGAGTGACTGTTCTTTGTGTCCAGCAGCTTGCCGCCACAGTCCATGCACGAGCTTGACTTTCCCTAATGCGAAGTAGAAGATACTACAAGTCGTCGGGTCCCGCAGCTCGCCTGATAGGAATTGGTTCCGAGCGATGACTTCCATGTGCGTACGCTGCAAGCGTGTTCGATCAGTACAAAAAGATCGTATATCCAATTGAGAGGATTCCTTACCATAGTCTCCACAGATCGAAGCCACAAGAACACTCCCATCGCCCGTGCATCTGGCCAAGTCATCTTCCCGCCGTCACACGCATCCACTGAGGCAGACAATAGTAGGTCCTGGCTTTCGCTATGGAAAGCCCACACCATGTCCCGGTACCGTAGCCTCTGACGCCGCTGTGCCAGTAACGAGACGGCGCCATGAGACGCGGGTGTGTTGGGGAGGGACAGGCGGCGATTGTTGTTGTAGAATATGCGCATCATCGTTAGGTACCGAAGGCCGTTAGGATCTAGTGCTCGTCGTTGTTCATGAATCTGTAGGAAGATAAATGTGAGTGTTCGTGCATTGCAGGATGAGTGAGGACTTGCCTGGAGTGTGGTCTGAATGAGCACGTATAACGACTGGTGCTCGTTCGGCGTGAGATGAGGAAGTGTATTCTCGTCCATCCGCTCCAGAAGGCCTTCGACCAATGAAGTGGAGAACTCATCCGAGACCTCACTAGATCAGACAATGAGTACTAGACGATGAAAGGCGTAAGAAAGAACTCTTACCTTTCGCTGACATCGGGTAAGGAGAACAGCTGCGTGTATTGAGGTTTGTGTTTACGATGTGGATGATGCTGGAGAAGACGGTCAACACATGCTTGCGATGGCTACATAAGGGTAGTGTCACTCACAGCCTTCCCCACAGCGTCCTTCTTCATAAACTCTTCCGTAGACACGTTCGACCACTCTCGGATCTCCTCAGGGACTTCGAGATACTTGGCAAGGTTGACAATGATGGTTTTGACGAGTTCGACCTTTTCTGCAGGAAGGCTGTCAGCTACCGAGCATCGCCAAAAATTGAATGATATCTTACCCCAGAGAAGACATTGCAAGATCATCTGCGGATGGTAGTCGTCCAACGGCCCGTTGAATCTGGCAACAGACTCAAAGAGTCCTGGTGTCTCAGTTTCGCCGTCTGCGGCCCCTTTGTGACCATACAGGAGCATGATATGTCCGGCACCGACGAGTAGAGTACCTCGCTTGAGCCACACAGAGTCGCTGATCGGATGAGGGATTGTGCTACACAGAAACACCCATCGTGAACACGAGCCATTCACCCGACGAAAATTGGCACTGACTGAGTAAGATCAATCTTCCAACAAATCCCCCACCCCGGCGACTCGTCGAAGTAGGTCATTCTCTGCTGGCAGAGCAATTCTACGCGATGTGTGAAGCCAACGGCTAGGATGGATTGGTTGTCTGGAGTTGCCGTCCAATCAAGGTCGTTGATGGGATCTGACGCGTCGAGTACTTGTCGGTATTCCAAGCCAGTGGAGAATTCGGATTCTTTGGAATCCCATATTGTGAGTTCTTGCCCAGAGGCTGTGGGGACAACTGTAAATGTGTGTAAGCCACATATAGCAGCATACTCAGAAAAATCACTGCCTACCCAATACCGTCTTCTTCGCCGAACTACACTGCGCAAGACTGAACGACGTTCTACCAGTCTTGACCACACCTGTACACCTCCAAGACACCTCCTTGCCACCGTTACTCGGTATCCAAAAGGACAGCTCCCCGTCCTGCGATACACTCAACAACACGTCGTGTTCAGCAGGCTCTGCTTCCGATGAACCTGGGTCGCCCCACGTCATAGGATCAACAGGCAAGATTGCAATAGAGGGTGAAGCCAGAGGAAGCGAAGTGATTTCGCGCAGTTTGATTGTGGGAACATCGTTTGTGTGTGTTGGGATGGTGAGGTCGATGAGGGCGATGGTTCGGTCTTCGGTGATACCGATGAGCTGCGTGACGCCAGGAGTTTGCACGATGACGGGTGCGGAGAAGAGGGATATCAGCAGAGGGACGGGTATTGAGACCGGCGACGCGTCATGAAAGCTGAGCAGATGTGTGGTAGAGGAGTAAGTGACGATGTACTTCCCTGATCGAATCCAAAAATGATCAGCGGTCTGGTTTGACTGTGGCGAGGTCGAAGACGACTCACCACGTTCGAGAACCACAACAAAGTCTACATCAGCACCCAGATTCCACCTTCGTTTGCCTTTCAGCTCTCGTCCACCCGGACCAACTCGCCAACTTTCCGCAGCACCAGCCATCCGAAGCGCGCCCAAACCCTCGCCATCGCTAGTCCTCACAAAACGGACTATCTGCCTCTGTTCCACTCCAAGCTTCTCTTCGTCAGCGTATGGCGACTCGTCCCTGTACGCGCTCAATCGCAGACCATTTTCTCGAGAGTCGAAGAATAGTGATGGGGTAAGGACGTAGGAAGTTAGGGGAGGCGAAGTGACAAGGGTGAGCAAGTGTGGCGAGGTGGGGTTCGGTACCGCGTAGAGATGGTCTGGAGGATGTGGAAGGGTTCCAGGTCCAACCTGCAGGAGCGTGAACTGCCTGAGTAATGTCGGCGGTCGACGATCAATGTTCTGCACACGGATTCGCTTCAGTTCTTATTCGGACTGCAACGAAGCCCTCACACACCGCGACTGCCTGAACCACCGCCGACCCGTCTGATAGCACCCGCAAGAACAAGTCCCATCCTTCATCATGGATATCCTGTATTCTCCGTCTTGGCGCCTCGTTTTCTGGAATCGAAGCCGACTTCAGGACTGCTTTAAAGACACTGGACATGACTTCCCGATCAAGCCAGTAGATGCTGGAGGTTCTGACCTGTGAAGCAACAGAGAACGGAACGGCTGTGAATAGGTCGACGGTGGCATGAAGCTGCACGCGCTGAGGTGAGTCTAGCACTGGCATGAATATGCGCAGGGTTGCATCTTCAGTGACGGTATAGAGAATCCCATCGTCCCTATTCCAATGATGAGCAGCCTATACACATGCATGGCATGGAGGAAAGTCTACCTGCTACTGGCGGAAGACCGTCTCCAGTTCACGTCGGTCACGAGACGCGGATGTGGTATACTTTGTGTTTGTCTCCCCGATGTTGTGAGGTGCAATCGAACGATCCGGTCATGCTGAGAACCCATTTAATCGCTCTCCGCGTATCCCAATGTGGTGGGCCGACATACCGAGGATGTACTGACCATGTACATGAGGGATGGGGAGAACCGCACGCGGGATAGATGGAGTGTTCTGCAAAGTTCCAAAGAGTAAACACGATTGTGGGTATGGAGAAACACGTTCGATATCGACTTACGGAAAGGTCCATTTCAAAGACCAAGTAGGCAGGTCGTTCTCCAATATGAGCGTATACACGGAGAGGTTGGAAGAGGTGCCGACCGCAAGCAATCCTGTACGGAATCAGCATGAGTTGTGCGCGTTCAGGCAGAAAGAGACAGTACCAGACTTGCAATCGAGGGCGGTGATCGGGGAGTGCTCAGGGAGATGGAGGGAGGAATGCACGCGCCATGTATCGCTCTGCACGCCCGACATGGCCCAAGTCGCGACACGAGACCCCATAGAAGCCACGACCTAATGTGTCAAAAGGTTCAACGTGTGGATGTGGCTAAGATGTCGAACAACACGCACGAGCTTCATTCCGGGGTCCACTGAGACGCGGTTTATGACATCCTTGGAGTGCAAGGCTCCGGGGAAGGCCTCCCAGAAGGCAAGGGCGCGAACAAAAGCGAGGGAAAGAGCATTCAGAATAATGATAGAGTCGGAAGAAGGGTAGAACTGTGAATATGATGAGAAGATGTGGGCGGATGAAATGAAAGGAAGGGGACTTGCCAGGAGGGTCTCTCGGGGTAGAACGAGATGCTGTAAACCTGTGGTGGGACAGCCGGTGTAGGCTCTGAGGAAGTTGAGCATGTCCGGACTGCGAGAAACGCGAGATCAGAGGTGTGGCATATGGGCAGGAGATGGTAGAGTGACTGAGAGTCTGAGCAGAGGTCGCGGTGAATGCGGGGACGCGTCTTTGGGAAGGAGTGATCGGACGGGGACGACCACGTGCCGACCACGTGGGAGGGGTGAAGTCATCGAGTCGCGCGCGGACTGCGACTGCCATAAGACCTCTTCCGCAGGCACCCTCTCTCAGCCTTCTCCCTCCTCGTTGCTCCCATCGTCGTCCTCGCCGTCTCCTCCTCTCTTTTATCCTATCTGCTCACTGCAATTGCGGCCCAGCTCATCGCCAGCGGCAGCGGACCCGCGTCCCAAGCTCTCGCCGCGTCCTACTTACCACTCAACATTCGCCCGCCATGCACCTATGGCACTGCTTCCCACTACCCTTGCTCGCCCTCATTCCCCTCGCCTTTGCTGCTCAAGTCCCTCTCTTTCACTCCAATGTCTCCGTCGCGTCTACCAACCTGATCGACGCTCTTTCCGCCGATCCGGACTATACTTCTCTGCTCAAGCTGCTACAGCAAGCCAAGCTCATTCCCACTCTCAACAAGCTTAACGCCAGTACTTTGTTTGCTCCTACAAACAACGCCATTGACCGGCACCGCTCGCGGAATAGTCTGTGGACTGCAGCACTGCGAGACGACGCCTCGCTGTTTCGGGACAATGTCCGGGAGACTTTGCGGCAAGAGCTTTTCTATCATCTCCTCAACTACACAATAGCCGAGCTTCCACCCGATCAATCTCCCGAAGTCCTCTCTACCTTGCACTATCCCAGACAGAGCACCTCTGGACCACCCACACATGAACCACCGCCGTATCCGCCATGGTTACCAGTACCAGGCGGTACGCTCGGAGGCGAGCCGCAGAGGCTCAGGTTTGCCACACGGGAGGATAAGAGCTATGCAGGGGTCGATTTTGCGGGCAATGGTGGTGCAGAGGTCGTGAAAGCCCCAGTAAACACGTCTAATGGCGTAATTCTCGGGCTTGGAGATGTACTGGAAGTCCCGCCAGATCTTGGTACGTTCGTATATTCCGTCCGCGACTGCAAGTGACTAACAAAGCTTCAGCCACTGTAATTCAGCGGCATCCACAATTAACTTATCTGTCCAAGATCTTGAACGCCGATGTGCTTCAGTTCCTGAATAGCACCGCGGAACTCACGCTCTTTCTACCGGTTGATTCCGCATGGGAAGCCCTACCATACTACGAGAGGGTGTACCTCGAAAGCGACCTTGCCACCGACGTACTCGGTCGTATGGTGAACATGCACGCGGTCCATCAGAAGTCGGTTACGTATTCCGAGTCGTTGAAGGACGGCCTGAACAGTAAGTGAAAACTCGCGTACTCCACGTACAATATCTGATAACCTGGTCAGTATCTACCGTGGACGGCTCCAGTCTTGAGATCTCTGTCGCCGACAACAAGACTAGGGTCTCCCATGCAGATCTCGTCGAGCCAGATGTTTATGCCTCTAACGGCGTACTACACACCGTCTCCGACCTACTCGTTCCCGAAGGCATGCTCCAGCCCACCCCGGAAAAGTATCTCCTCTTGTTCAACTGTTCGCAGTTCGTGTCACTGCTCCGCTCCGTCAATCTGACATCGCTCGTCAACGACACGGAGACGCATTGGACTATCCTTGCACCCCATGACGACGTCATTGCCGTCAATGACGGGAACCTTCCTGAGAAGGGAACCGCTGAGCTTAAGTGGCTGTTGCAATACCATTTCCTTCCTGGCAAGCAGACACAGAAGAAGCTGAAGAATGGAATGCTTCTGGAGACAGCATTGGAAGAACCCGGGCTGGCTGGAGGCAAGCAGGTGCTTAGTGTCGAGGTCAGCGAGTCGAAGAGTAAAGACGAGGGCAAGTCTGTGCGCTTCGGTGGAGTCGGCATCGTCGGTGAACCAGGTAAGTACTTAAGGTTTTGTCTTGCATCATAACGTTAGTGTCTCACATATGTCACAGAGCAGATCGGCAACACACTGATCTACTTCATTACAACGCCGCTGACGCCTCCGGAAGACGCGATGACGACTGCACTTCCATCTCTTGACCTGTCATCATTCCTCGCCGCCGTCTTTGCGACGAACCTCGCGGACAAGCTGAAGTACACACCACAAACCACGCTTCTCATTCCGCATAATGCGGCATTCAAGCGTCTTGGTCTGCTGGTCAGCTCTCACCTACTCGCGGCATCAAATAAGCCAGATCTCGAGAAGGTCATTCAACACCATGTCCTCGACTCCGTCGTCTACTCGCCCGAACTCCGCGAAGGATCACATCGCACCTTCAGCACCCTCGAAGGATCCGACGTGAATCTCGATCGCAATGGCTCGGAGAACGGCACACTTCTCTTCACGGCGAGTGGCGGGTGGGCAGACATGCATTCGCAGCTGCATCCCACAGATATGCTCACCAAGACAGGCGTCATTCATGAACTATCGGACGTGATGATTCCTCGGTCGGTCGATTTGACAGTTGGAAAGTTGGTTCGCGCCGCGAAGGCTTCCACAATGGCTTCACTGGTGACTAAGGCTGGATTGGATTGGATTCTGAACGGCACAGCGCCGCCGGATGATTCACAGTGGGCGGAAGAGGGTCTGGGTGAGGCAGGATGGACACTCCTCTGTCCCGTCGACGATGCTTTCAAGGACATCAAGCTCGACGAGCTGTACAAGGACGAAGATGGGCTTAAGAGACTTGTCATCCAACATCTCGTTCCGCTGCAGTCGCCGAAAGAAGACAGTCCAGAGAAGAACATCTTCAACTCCTTCGTCAACAACCGCCCACTCGTGCTCGACGACGACACGACGTACACGACCCTTCTATCCGCGAACAACCTATACGGCGACATCGTCTTCCGTGTAGATCCCCCAGACGGCGCCATCGTCGTCGGCATCAAAGGCGCGAGAGGCGATCGCGGCAAACGCGACTGGGCACACGTCGTCGCATGGGGTCGGTCCACGACCGGCGGCGGGACGGGAGGCGTCATCCAGATCGACCGCCTCCTCATACCTTATTCCCCCTCATGGTGGAACGCGTACGGCGCGCCCCTCGGCGTGGGCTTCATTGGGATGTGTCTCATTGGACTATTTTTCTTCGGAGTGCGGCTGATATGGTTGAGGGACACGACTGAGGCGACGTATGAGCCCGTTGGCGGGTTTGGACAAGACGATGAGTAGTGTGTCGTTGCATTGTATATAACCTGTTTCTTTTTGTTCGTTCTTGGATATATCATCTGTTGATAAGGTACATTATAAGGTAGAGCTTCGTCCCCCCAATTGTGTAGATTTAGACAATCGTTATATGTAAGACCACTAATATACTTTTCTACTGTACGGAACCGTGTCTACTACCCACGAAGAGCTTCTTTCGGAGACTGTGATACACGAAACGACGTGAGACGACCGCGTCCTTCGACTCTCACTCTTCCCCACTGTAGTGCCATGCTCCGCACGACGTCCTCTTTCCCCGCAGAAGATGAGCATGCGGGGAAATAGAGCGCTGCTTGTGCTGCTCGTCTGGCGATTGAAAAGCCGGAATCGCGTCGCGCGCGGACGCAAATATCACGCGCTTCGTCCCGTTTCCGAGGTCTCTTCGCTCAGAGATCGGCTCGTCTGACCCTCTTGAGCTTTTCTTCCTAACTTCACCACCTTCCTTCACGATGGTACGTGTTCCTCTTCCAAACACCCGTTGCACAGGATGCTGATGTTGATCGTACTTGACAGAGCGACGTGTCGTCTGCCGAGGAAGCCACCGCGCCCTCACCCAACAAAGGCACCTCTTCGACCAAGGAGTCGATGAAATCTTTCGTGGCAGGAGGCGTTGGAGGCGTTGCAGCCGTTCTCGTTGGTGCGTTTACCTTTCTCTTCCGGAAACGATCACCATGTTGATGTGACTACTTGCTTGGGTTGTGCAGGACATCCGTTCGATTTGACCAAGACGCGCTTGCAGACGGCTGCTCCGGGAACGTACAATGGTGCTATTGATGTCGTGAAGAAGACATTGGCGAGGGATGGCGCGACTGGGTGAGTGATTTTCTTCGTGTCCGAGGGAAGAAAGTCGGTGTTGAAACCATTCGGGACCATAGCTTGTATCGCGGCGTTATTCCACCACTACTGGGTGTTACCCCAATATTCGCCGTTTCTTTCTGGGTGAATTTCCCTCAAATCACAGTGTGAAACGTGCATTGACTAGTCTGGACCCAGGCATATGACATGTCCAAGCTCCTCATCTACAAATTCACGCCCAACCGGACCAGCGACCAACTCTCACTGGGAGAGTACGCTGCAGCAGGATTCATGTCCGCTATTCCCGCCACTTTGGTCACAGCTCCCGTAGAACGTGCAAAGGTGCTTCTGCAGGTGCGCTCGATATAGTTCTGGATGCTCTTGTTTAGCGTTTTGACCTGAATACCGCGACCAGATTCAAGGGCAGGGGCAAGGCGGACCTCAATACAAGGGTGTGCTAGACGTTGTTGGACATCTGTACAGAGAAGGAGGTGTCCGCAGTGTGTTCCGAGGGTCTGTTGCTACTGTGGCGAGAGATGGACCGGGTAGTGCTGCGTAAGCCTACCCACCGAAACGTCTTCGCAACTCGTTTCTCACCTTCTTTTGCAGATACTTCGCGGCTTATGAGGTTACCAAGAAGCTCCTTACACCTGCTGGTGCATCCGCTTCGGATCTGAATCTTGGTGCCATCATCATGGCAGGTGGTACCGCTGGACTCGCGATGTGGTCGATAGCCATTCCACCCGACGTACGTCTCTCATGCCGAGTGCTCTCCCTCGAAGATGAATGTCTCATCTTCGGTCTTTGCATAGGTCATCAAATCCCGTATACAATCTGCGCCGACAGGAACATATTCTGGTTTCATTGATTGTGCGCGCAAGACCATTGCAGTAGACGGTGTCACTGCACTCTGGAGAGGTCTTGGTCCGGCCATGGCTCGTGTGAGTAGAAACCATGATCACTAAGATAGTCTGAAGGGATTCTAACGCGTTTGTTTTCTTTCAGGCATTCCCTGCTAACGCAGCGACGTTCTTGGGTGTAGAGGCAGCGAAAAAGGCAATGGAGAAGTTCATGTAGTTTAACTTCGAGGATACACTGTTGTCGTGAGCTCTCTTAGAACTTGTGTTATATGGACCATTCATTGTATTGGATTCTACTTCTCTTGGACGAAGAAAATCTCGCTACGCAATGTCCGCAGCGATAAAAGCATTATCATATAACTTAGGAAGTCCGATAGCTGTGTGGTATTAGGTAGCCATGGATGGGAAACGACAGTAAGGGATCGTGGAAAGTCCTTCCTAATACTACGACTGACAATCGCTTGTTCTACTACGATGCAAAACAGAACCACGTGTGATTCTCTACTGATCAGAGTCAGAGAGTGTCGACGGGACGGGAGCCGTGATGATGGAGAACTGGGGAGAGATGTTCCCAGAATCGCCGAGCACTGGGGAGAGAAAATGAGTACAAAATCGAATCAGAGGTATCTGGGTATGCGAAACTCACGAGCAACTACGTAGTTGTCTCGCTCCTGAACTTCGGGGACGGTAACAGTGACATTGCCATCGCCGATGGAGAAACCGGTGGCAAGAGGGTGTTCTGCACAAGGAAGTGTGGCGTGAGCTTTCGACGCCCCCTTCGACTACAGAACAAGTACTCACTGATGTCCAGATTTTCACTGTCATTCGCGATGTACCCAAGCAGCAACATGCCCGTCTTGTTGTACTCGCTCGAAGGAATAGAATTCAAGTCCCAAGCAACGAGCTGCTTGTTTCCGATGGCCCACACCTGTCCTGCCGTAGGGTTGGTGATCTTAGGGTCCCAAACGTCCAAGGTGGCGCGGGTGACGGGGCCGGCCACGACGGCGGAGGCAGCAGCGAGAACAGCGATGAAGGACTTAAACATCATGGTGGTGTCGTAGATTATTTAGGAAGACTGAGAGCGAGCGACGATGGTAGGGAGCGGCGGTCAAGCTGAACTGAGATGGTTCCACAGAGTCCAGCAAGTATCGACATCTTATATAGCTCCAAGGTTAGCAAGCTAGGGTTGCCCAGGTTACGGGAGATGTAACGTCTTCTGCTCCAAAGCGAACTCTGGCGAGGCCGGGTAACAGCGTTGCGCGTCCGCTGTCCGCTGACGGAGGAGGGATGATCATACTGTAACAGATGGTGCTTCGCGATCTCGCCGCGGATCCTCTTGCACATATGATGAGCTTCTACAGAGTAGCAGTGATTTTGTATGATAGCTCACCTTCAAGAACGACTTTCTCTCTTCGCCGTGAAGTAGGAAGCCGGACTCTTGCAGTAAATCCGTTCGGCGTCGGGACCCGGGGATATTTTGTGCTTCTTTCGCGTGGTCGTCTGACGTAGCGAAACGCCAGGCGAATATACTATGCGTTAGCGGTGCTCCACACGTCTATGTAGAAGTATGATGTCTCAGGTCAGATTGAGATCTGAGAGGCTGGAGAGACAGACCAAAAGGTGTGCGCATATGCCATAAGTTCGATGTTGGAACGTTGGCCATGCCGAGGTGAACAGACCGAACATCGCCGCCACTGACAGATGTACGCGAAACTAGATCATGAAGCAGCATTTGTCGGAAGAAAGGGATTTGACTGATTCTGTCTGCCGTCATATTCGTGCGAAAGCGGTGAGCTTGAGAAGCTCATGAGTGTGGTACAATATCAAGGAACGACTTGAGGACTCACATGCACATTTCGCAATTCGCTCGCGGGTCCCTTCGAGCAGTGCGATGGTACAAACAAAAAACGTGTATTCATGATATGCTATGATATAAAAGTTGAACTGTGATGATCCATGATGCGCGCGATGTCTATGTGAATAAGGTAGGGTCCTTGCAATACAAAAGTTCCATTTTCGATGCCTGCTCGTTGACTGAGATCTTCTCGATACTAAATACTTCACGCAATCTTGTTCCAGCTCGATGGAATTTTCATCACCACGTCCGCCCACACTGACATCCGCCCATGCTCCCAATCCTCCAGGTAAGACAGACCGCCATTGCCGCACCGACCTGCCTCCGTCTTGAGCCGGACTTCAGCGTCGCACCAGAACAGCACCCAGTCGCCCATGCGCAAGTGGCCTGTGCTGCGCTCGAAGTACCACTTGTTCACCGGGTTGTTGGCGCGACTGCGCCACACGAGGTCTCGCCCTTGGCCCACACCCTGCTTGCCGCCGTTCGGATTGGCGGAGAAGGGCAGGCCGAGACCGTATGACTCGTCGTGCAATGCGACCCAAAGGAAGTCGACTGTACCGTCCCCTTGGTGGCTAGGAAGCACGGCGAACTTGTCGAGGTAGGCGACGGGGCTGAAAGTGGAGGAAGAGCTGGAAGGGTTGCTCTCGTTCGTCACGATGGCTGCGCCTGCGTAGTCACCGGCAATGACGACGAAATCTAGACACTTATCGAGACGATCCCAGAAAGCAGCCTCGTCAAGCTTGCGATTGAAGGACTGTTCAAGCAGAGCCTTCATTTTGGGTTTGTCGATCTCTTGAGAAGACCGGATGACTCGTATGGGGAGACCGCGGCGTAATAGTGTGGGGGTATCTTGGGTGAGGGTCCGATTGTTCTGAAGCATAGCATGAGGAAGGCTGGAAGAGATGGCAGGTTTGTTCGTGATGAGGTTGGCAATGAGCGAGCTGGGTGAGCGATGGGAGACCATGACGGCGGAAGAGGTTGGCGGCATATAGGCAAGGCATGTGCGCGCGAGCGAGAGGTTTGAGAGAGAAGTGGGATGTGACGACTTCCATTGCCTGTCGAAGGTTTCACGGATGTGGGTATACTCCGAGGTGAGATTGACAAGAAGATGGGGAAGGCCTGAGCGAGCATAGGAAGGGACGCCGCCCTCTTTGTTGATGATCATCAGACGAAGCGGTGTCAGATCGATCTCGTCCGAAGGGGCGACATGCTCAGAGCCATCCTTTTGCTGATGCCCAAAACCATCGAGAACGGCGGCTTCCGCCATACCACGAACGAGGGCGGCGACGACATCGTTACTATCGATGCGGATCGATCGGCAGAAAGAGTCGAGAGCCAAGGGAGGGACGACAGGAATCTCTCCAGCACGGAGGGCGGAACGAATGTGTACGAGGTCGGAGGGAAATGTATGTGCTTCTGGGATGGCATGATCCTTAGGCTCCGGGTCTTCTTCGTCTCCAGGTTTAGGTCCAAGACGGACAACGGCTCCTAGAACCGGTCGAGCCCTGGCACCCTGCTTCTCGAGAGCTGTCACCACTCTCATAGTTTCCTCGACAATCGCCGAACGCTCTCCGCCCTCTCCCTTGGGTATGCTGTTATTCTCCACGACGATGACGCTCAAGAGGCCAAGCTTCTCGAGGAACACCATCCCGCGAGCGATGCTCTCTAACTGCCGCTCCGTGAATGGACCCTGCACTTTGACGAGTGCGGTGCGGCGGTGGATGGGGTTCAAAATCGACGCAATAACGGGGCTCGGAGATGCTGATGCGACATCTGGGGGTTGAACCTCCGTCGTGAGCTGTGGATCTGCGGACTGTTCTTTTTGAAGAACAGGTTTTCGAGGGGGCGGAGGGGGCGTAAGATTGAAGTATGCGCGGTATGCCTGTGTATCCCTGAGGGACGGATTGGCTCGCAGAACAGACATTATGAAGTCCTGTGGCGTGAATGAGTTTTGCATGACGAGGGATAAACGAGTCATACT
Organism: Steccherinum ochraceum; assembly: GCA_004332605.1. NCBI lineage: Eukaryota > Fungi > Basidiomycota > Agaricomycetes > Polyporales > Steccherinaceae > Steccherinum > Steccherinum ochraceum. The sequence goes on from RWJN01000031.1 coordinate 21,364, forward strand.
TACATTGTCGGCAGGATCGATGTCGTCTAGCTCTACTGGTGCAGGAGAGGGCGAACGACGCAAGCTCTGGATAGTCTAAACGCAAAGTACTTCATGAGTTGAGGCGAAAACAATGGACTTTGTTAGAACGTACGGCATAGAACGCCCTGAAGGTCTGTCCTGAGCGGGAGTTGAGGGATGTAGGGGCCCTATGAGGGACGTGTCGGGCAGCGTGAGCGAGCATGATTGAAGGGGGATCAGGTCGTGCAGAACCGAGCGAGAAAGAAGGGAGATTTATGTATTCGCCTGTGAGTCATGAGGAGGTCACAAAGATGAGAAGAAAAACGCGGTTGGAGGACCTCGCTACAGTGCCAAACCCTCAAATTATGACCCGGCGCCTCTGCCATCCGACTAACCGCCGGTGAAGACGCCCATGCAGAAGTTCTGTTTACGATGTACGTACCTCCTCCGATGTGGCAAAGAACGGCGAACAGCTGCGCTTGTTTCAGCGTGCGTTGTTATTGCTACTGCGACGCTGCTTTGTCGCCGAAACAGCTCTTCGCCGAGCTCATCCTATGAGCTCACCGCAGGCCGCACACAAACAGCGTTATTAGCGCACGGACGATCATGAAGAACGGATGTCGACATTGAGAACATGCATCGACGCAATGCCACACTGTATTCGGGGCAGCATACAAATCAGACGCATCTATCCAATACGTCCGCGCTTCCCTTTCTGCAAACCCGCCGGTGTCTTCGGGACGGCATCGCATCCAACAACAGCTGAGCGTCCTCACAGCTCCTGTGAGCGACCGGACTTCTTGTCGTGTACCTCGGATGTCCAGTCGGACCCTTTCATCTTCCTTTTTGAGACACCGTTAGACCGAACCAGGTGCGCTTCCGCAGGATACGGCGGCTAGTATCATCCCTATGCACAGCCAAACGGGCTCTATGGCACCTGCAATAGAGTCTCAGTTCATGTGCGTGTCTTTCCAAGAACAGAGCTTACCTACGGGCCCACTGTCATACACCTCAAGCTTTCAACTCGTTCAGAAGTTGAACACGTGATATCTTCGCACATCTGAAGACTAGAGAATCGAAAAGTGTCGGTATTGCTCTGATACATGCCAATGAGCGGACCCACACTGCACACCAGAATGAGGTTATCCTCGCTCATCATGGCCGCTCGCGCATCCCGCGCGTCTTCTGGAATGTTGAATCCCTGAAGTCGGAAAGGGAGTGATGTCGCGACACGGCCTTCGAACATATCATTTGAACCGACATGTGTCTCCTTGTCGACGAGCTTAGGAAAGCCGCGCTCGTCGTCACCCGCCGTTTGTCCCTCCTGCTTCGCTTTCTTCAGTGCCAGGGGACTAAAGTCGAATATATTCAAAGCGGTTGCTTGTCCTTGGTTGACGCCGCCAATGCTCACGAACGACATTCCATGCACGTAGCAGACCCAGACGGACGAGTGTTGTATGGTGACAGGGAGTATACGAGTGCCTTCTGGGCCCCAGTCTTGCCAAGGTACTTGTCGCCCTATTGCATCATCTCCAGAACCGACTCGATCGATATGACGAAATAGTGTGAAGGATGGGATGAATAGCAGTAGGGGTTTGATCTGTCCATCTCCGGCAAACCAGATGCTAAGCACAAACAGTCGTTCGTTTCGTGCTTTGTGGAAAGGTACCGAGAGGCTTGCGGGTGGTTTCCATCCAGGAGCCGGATCCGAGCGCAGAGCAATGGCAAATATGTCGGAGGTCGCATGCTGCCGAGGAAGAGCGAACTCGCAGACGAAAGGCATGTCGGTGCAGCTTGTCTTGGTAGTCGGAGCAGACATGAAATCGAACACCTTCAATAGCAACCTAGGTTCATCGCTATCGAGTCCATGGACATATGCAACAAGCACATGTCTATCGCTCAAGAAGAGGAACGGGCTTTGAGTGTTCACGTTCAGCACCTGAAAATATGAAGGTAAGCATTGGAAAAGGACGTACAAAGGACTGCCACAACTGCTCACCATTTCAACTACTCCCGATTTCCAATTCCAGACAACCAGCTCATTATCGTTCTCGTCTGCACTTTCGAATAGGATACCCAGATAATCTCCACTTGTTTGAATGGCGAACGAGTAGTTCCTCGCCGACGCAATGTGCTTTAGTTCGGCAAGTTTCGGCGCGTGTGGATGTGGCTTGCCAGTGGTCATCGATCGCAGATGAATCGTGTATTCGGTAGAACTGTAAACATTGTGGTAATTCAGCGTTGTGGCGCGCTGTTAGCCCAAGCTCTTACTCACTCTTGCGGAGGTTTGACAATTAGCACCAGCAAATCTTCGCCTGGATTCATACCAAAGTCGCGAATCTTGAACCCAACATCCTCCAGAGTCCAATTCTTCTCCGGGATCCCTCTTAGTCTCGACGGTAGCTGAGTGAAGGCCAGTCCTCTGGGGTTGATGCCTTGCGCTAAGACACCACCGTACAGCTCCCACACGCCACCTCCTGACATGGGTATATTGTGCGTAGAAGTATGGCGCATTGCCTTCCACGCAGCTCGATGCTTCCGGAGGAGCTGCAGGCGTTCTGCAGGGAGGAGTGCGCTGGGTGGCCCATCCTCCATTCCGTCGACGGCGAGTTCGATCTTGTACTGCAACGCGGCATCGTTGTCAATCAGGTCCTTGAATGCTGAATTGAGCTGAGAGAATACTGCGAGTGAGTATGGAGATCATGAAATCACAAGAAGTGCGGTGATCACCTGGCGGCAACGAAGCACTGACGGGAAGTCGAGCGCGTTGAGCGACTGGAGTATGAGTTCTGTCGGGAGTTGGATCATGAATGATGGGTATGTTTCTGGAAGAGAGACGTCGGGGTATAATTGGATAACGAAAACGATGAAGGAAGCCTTTGCAGGATAGAGAGTGTGATAAACAGTATATGGAGTGGGAGAGGTGGGTTCAGGCCCAGGTTCGGAGATCTAGCCGACGCGCTGCCGACGGTTACCTGCGCGCTTCCAACTTTCCTGCTGTGACTGAGCTCGGATGCTGCTTCGGCCAAATCCCATCCCATTGTTCTACTCTCTCTTGGGCCCTTGCCCTTCCACATCTTTCTATCCTACTTCTCTTTCATTGGAGACATTCTGTTAGCCATGTCTTCTACATCTTCGACACCAACGCCTCCGACACTTTCCATGGCGACCGCGGGAGGTGCACAGGCGCAGTCCAGTCGAACAAGCGATAGACCCCAACGTGCTGCCAAGGTGCGCCGCGCAACCTACATCTGTCTTGCACAGCTCATATTCCAATATGTGTAGCTTTACCAGGAGGATATAGTTCAACTCATTGATGAGCCTAGCTCTTTAGGGTTGGTCATGGTGCGTCTCGCCCACCTTCTGTAGGTCCGAGTTCATACCGGTACTGACATCTCTCATGCGCCCCTCTCAGCGATGCTGGCATGACGCAGAAGACCTCCCACCCATACCGGAAGATGAAATTGTCGACCCGCTGCTGCGCCCTCTGAAACAGGGTGAAGTAGGAATCTCGTTCTACCCCAAAGGCACCCGAGAGATTCTGCATGAATCAAAGTTGCGCCTGGTGGACAGGACTTATCAGCCCGGAGACCTGCTGAAGCGAAGTGTAGATGATCTGCAAGCGGGAGTTGTCACAAGGTATGTAGTAAAGGCTGCTGCACTGGTCGCCCGAAGCTTATCTTTATGTCTCATAGTATTGAAGTGACTGGCTTGCTGGAGCACACGATCAGCGGCGAAGAGATTCCAGGATGGAAGACGACTTCTGAAACGGATTGCGACCTCGAGATTGACATGGGAGACTATGTGGTATACGATGATTGGGTCGGCCAGGTGAGTAGCTCTTACTTCATACCATGTGATCTTCTATTGACCCCCTTACTCAGGTTGTTGAGGTACTACTTCCTTTGCTTTGATATTGCACTCGTTTCTAACGAGCTATCCTCGCAGATGTTTGATGAAGCGGTCGTCGAGATGGGCGACGGCAAGATTGTGAGGTTGCCTGAACTTACGGCTCGCCTAGGCGTCGGGGAGAAAGGACTGGTGCGTCTACAATAATCTTTCGGTTGCGATTTGTTATTTAACCCTGCATTCAGCATATCTTGCCAGCGCCGGTACCAGGGGTACACAACTTCTTCAACTTCCTCTTGGGTAACGCACAACCTAGTACCCAAGATACCGTCTTATCAGTACGGAGAACGGTTTTGGCTATCGCATGGCTGGCGATCAACCAAGCTGTAAGTTCCACACATATTATTCATTCCGAAAGTCGCTGACCATACCGTGTCAGCTTGGACCTTCAGAAGCATCTACCCGACAGCGTCCGCAAAGGTTCTGGCACGGCTCGGACATGGGCAAGCTAACTCTCGTCAGACGGAGAGCCGAGCAGTGTCTGCGAGTTGGCGACAGGCTTCTCTTGAAGAATCGGGAAGAAATGCCTGTTACGCTGCACGGCAAAGAGGGAGTACAGCAGCAAGGACCTGTGGAGGTCCGCACTGCGGTCGTCAAGCAAACACATACTATTGTCAACGTTTTGTGGCAAGACGGGAAGCGGGATTGTCTGGACGCGAAAGACACTGTCCCCTACATGAATCCTGACGAGTACGACTGTTGGTACGTTTTATTCCGTCAATATTCCTTCCTCCCGGGTAGGGTCTGACTTTTCATGCAGGCCTGGTGACCATGTTTTGTGGAAAGACGAAGAGCAGAAGCGACCAGCAGTTGTGCAGTCAGTCAACGCGGCAGACAGGACGGCCGTCATTCGCTTCAGTGACAGTGGCAAGACTGAGCTCGCCTCCGTGCTGGAACTAGATCCCCACGGTACGACAGAGTGGCCAGGAGTGTCCGCGAATGAAGGTTTTGGCCTGAGTCGTGGCGACTTCGTCTTCATTCACCCCGAAGGCACGACCAACGGTGCTACTCCACCTGCGGTGCCTCGAATCGGAGAAGTCGAATCCTGGGTACGCGACTCCAATGGCCTCAATGGCCAAGCAGGTGGCTGGAGGCGTGAGATGATCTCGTTGGGCAACTCGATCGCGCAACAGCGAGGTACTGATCCCTCCGTTGAAGAGGGGACTATTCGGAGACCACAAGCCGGGGACACATCTCTCAATTGGTTCGGAGAGGTCACTGATGTGAGTATCCTGTCTTTCTGTCTACTTCAACCGGGGACTGATGCTCCATGTCACTCAGCAACGCCTCGATGGAGATGTGGAGGTGATGCTACCTGATTCATCGTCTGTAATTCTTCCCTTGTCGCGTTTGACACGGCTATACGACGGCCTCGAGCAACTCGAGGATATGTGGAGTGAGATCTCGGAGGATGATGTGGATAGCTTTGACAGCGTCGGCGCCAACGGGGAGACGGAAAGTGCGGGCTTCTGGTCCCTCGACGACAGCGGTCACTGGGTGAAGGAGACGACAGAGGGCGACGATTGGGCGACAGATGATGAAGACGAGAACATGAGCGTCGAGGCTGAGCGATGGCCATCACCTCCTCCCAACTCAAGTCCGCCTCTCGAAACCGAGTCTGTCGTAAGCGTGTTGGCCTCAGAGGAGCCAGAGCCTGGTCCACCTATAGTTGTTGAGGGCATTCCTAGTCCTGCGACACCGCCAACAACTCTGTCCACTTCCACACCTACGGCTGATACGCCACCGGTGCAGAATGGTGCTGCTACTGCGATCGACAGCGGCACTGACCGATCAGAATATTGGAAGCGATTTGAACTCCTTCCATCTGCACCTGCAGACCACGCATTCTTCGCCTCACCACCAGCACAAACCTCACGGACGTTCCTAGCACGTCTTACCAAGGAATACAGAGTTCTCCAGAGCAGTCTTCCAGGTATGTCGCATGCTATTTCAACCTCATCATTGATTTACCGCTTCCCCAGATAACATCCTCGTTCGTGCATATGAGGATCGTACCGATTTGCTCCGTTCAATGATCATTGGCCCAGACAACACGCCATATGAGGATGCACCATTCGTCATTGACTGGCAATTTGATTCCAACTTTCCACATTCTCCCCCAATCGCGCATTTCCTCAGTTGGACAAATGGCAATGGCAGAGGTATGTTCTCTTTCGCCTTCGGCCGTGAACGTGCTTGCTCATTGCTTCTCATAGTGAACCCGTAAGCAATGCACCGAAGGTCGGACTGAGTAGAGCCACTTACATTTCCACACAGCAATCTATATGAGGAGGGCAAGGTCTGCCTTTCGATCCTCGGAACGTGGGCCGGAGACAAGAATGAGATGTGGAACCCGGCTCGTTCTTCGCTTCTTCAATGCCTGATTTCTATCCAGGGGCTCGTGCTCGTGAAAGAACCGTGAGTGCTGCCGTCTCACCGCCGTGTGATGATCCTCCTGACCGCGAATCATTTAGATGGTTCTGTGAGCCCGCGTATGAGAAGCTGCGCGGCACCGAGGAGGGAATCGTCAATAGGTGCGGCTCATTGCAGCCATATTGCTAGTGTAATTCTGACATGAGACTGCCTTACAGCCGACTGTACAGCGAGAAGGCCTACGTGCTTTCCCGAGGGTTTGTCCGCCGCGCACTGGACCTGGCACCTATTGGCTTCGAATCCGAGCTGAAGTGGTTCTATTACACCAACGGCATGTTGGACAAGATCCTCCATGATTCGGCCGTCCTCATTCAGAAGAGCAAATCGCCACCCGCTGACGACGAAGCAGACACTGAACTGGCCATTCCCAGGTTGACGGGAGGTGGGATCATCAGCTTGGAAAGAACTTTGAACAAACTACGAGCGTTGGCTGCTGCGCAGGGTCATCCTACAGCGTTCTCGTCGTCTTCTCCCTCGTCCACACCATAATATCTATATCTCTGCGCATAACTTATACCCTCGTTCTTATCATGGGAATCCTTGACACATCTGTAGCCACCATGCATCTCCACATCCTCATCCTCATCCTTCTTGGTCGTCATCATGTTCACTCATCTAATTGTAGGATCATAGTTTTGTTTCAGTCACAGACCACTAGAGCTCTATCTTTGTACATAAGCAATAAACTATCTCGTTTAAAAAGAGGAAATAGTGAACAAATCCGAGACAAGAAAGGTGACAGTAATATCTTCCAAAGTCGATGATTCGAATTTTGCCTCTACATCACAGCAATACCCTGAATCGCGACGTTCCTCTGTGAACAACGGTATCAGCAATGAAGTCCAACCGCAAATGTAAGGGTGACTTGCCTTGCGGGGGCAGTTGTTCGTCACTCTCTGGCATCCCCATACCTTCAGGTCGCGCATCTTCTCGCACTTCTCCATGAGGTCTTGGACGATCCAATCATCCACCTCTCTGCACCAGCCAATATCCAGGCGGGTCAGCTCTTCACAGCGCTTGGCAACCAACTTCAGCGCATCTTGAGAGACTGTTCTCCACCCGTTGATGCTCAGCTGCGTCAATGTTTGCCCTGAGTGCTTGAGAAGGGCCTCCAATGCTTTGCTGCTCAATTCGTGGTTCCGCGATAGGTCGAGCTCCATCAAAGGTGGGTTCGCATCTGCGGCTTGGGCAGCTTTCTTGGACCTCTTCGGTGGGATGATGGTACCCCAGTTGTCGAAGAATTCCGCAACTCCGGCATCCGTCAGGTCGGGGGTATTCGAGAGAATGAGGGTCGAAAGATTCTTCGCGTAAGGATTGATGCCTTGGAGCAGGAAACCGTCTGAGATGTTAAGGTTGTTCGAGAGATCCAGATGTGTGAGTCCGCCACACACAGCGGCCATGAGATCAATAAGAGCAGGCTCTGAAAGAGCGTCTGGTTTCCCCGGGTAGCTGATGTCGAGGTGTTCCAGATTCTCGAAACGTTGTACCTGCTCCAAGAACTCGTCGCTCATCAGGCCGATCTCTTTCAGCCTCAGTTCAGTGAGGTTCTGACAGTTATCGGCCAGCGCCTTCATGCACTCAAGATCGAATCGAGGGCTTTGAGTGATCAAGAAACCTTCCAGTTTTCTGTGCGCTTTGATGAAATTGAGCCATGCAGGAACGCGCACAAGGAAGGGACCAAGCAGCTCCAAGTGCTTGAGGTTGGGCAAAGCTGTAGACCAGGCTTCCATCACGGTGCAATCCATTCGACCGCAGAAATCGAGACGCAGGTGAGTCAAGCCAGGATTCAGCAGTGCCAGTGTCCCATATGCGGGCGGAGTAAGTCCTACAAGAGAACTTCAGTACGTGGCAGAGTTTCGATACACCGTATGAATACCTACCTGTGGCATCATACAGCGTCAACTTGGGATTGACGGCATCGTAGAAGAGTTGTACGTTCTCCTGAGTTCTGTATAGGGTTCAGTTCGCTGACCACGTTGTATGATTAAAAAGACACGTACAAGCTTCGGTTGCGAGCGAGAGACTTTGAGATCTCGTCCATGTTAAGACCGCCAATGTCTCCCAGAGCCTCCACGTCGTCAATGTGGCGAGTGATCAGCTGAGGCAAGAGTCAGCTTCTACTAAGCTCAATGACGCGACGTTCAACCATACCTGAATGCAGATAGATGCAAGGCTAGGGAATCTTCGCTCTTCGAAGTGTACGACAGTTCGCTTGTCGCCAGGCAACTTGCGTTTGCGAGGCGCTGCGGGCTTCTTGAAGGGGTCTGCGCCGGAAGCTTTCGCACATACATGACAGAGGAATCCAGGAGGCGGGTTCGCGGCAAGAGTGTACTTGGTCTTCAGAAATACAACGGTCAGGACGATATATAACACGAACGTGAGAATAGACGTACCACGGTGAATTTCTTCTTACACCTCGCGCAATCCTCAAAGCTACCCACAGGCGGCTTCGCCGAATCCTTCCACATCTTCGACAGAGCCGTGTACGCGTCTTCTCCGTCACTATCGTCCTCATAATCGTCATCGTCGCCTTTCTTTCCTTTCCCTTTAGCCTTGGCCTTTCCTTTCGCCTTCTCTTTCTCCTTGGCCTTGAGCTTGGCTTCCGCGGCTTTGCTCAGTTTACGCTTCTTAGGTGCAGGTTGCTCGTCCTCGTCTTCGTCCAATTTATCGGACGAGTATCCTTCGTTGTTATTCTGTTCCTGTGATGGCCCAATACGTGTCAGTAAACATGAGCAGAGTTGGCCATCTGTGCGCGAAGTTACATACAGCATCGCCATCTTCCTCCGCGTTTTCTTCCTCTGCGTCTTGACCCGAGTTGCTGGGACCTGCGACAGGTTGCGGAACTTCTCGAGTACGTGCTCGTCGCGCGATTGTCGTCGGCGTAATCCCAGATTCCTGAACGAAAGGATGGCTATTGCATGAGCAAGACCCTGCCACTCAATGCGATGCAACTCACCCTCAAGAACTCTGTCAGTGCAGAGGTCGGACCACGAACGTTATTCCTGCGACTCATTGGGATGATCTGTCTTGCTGCAGCACTGGGAATGGACGGTGAGTCAGGGGCAGAGGACAAGGACCTGCGCGAAGGCGCTTGAGCTTGCTAATTGGCGCGTCGCGCGTCGCGTTTGCACTTGTTTGGAGGCTCCTCAAAATGGAATTCTGACTCCGGTCCTTGGGTCCTTGCTATCTGCGTCGCTCGGTCAAGGAAGAATGTTGAACAGTTCAGACTGCATTGCGAGACACAGAGGCACATGGCATAAACGAAGTGGTATCTACCGCAACATTCTCATGCAACCAAGAAAGACAGAACAAGAACGGTCAAAAGTGTAGGCATAATTATAGACGGAACAAGGGCAGTGAGTCGAAAGAGACTCGTGGTATATACTCGAATGTGAAGTGAGATGGGGAGGAAAGATGTAAGTAGAAGTGAATACAAGGTCCGCGAGCGTTGCGATGGAGTACGAGGCGTTGCATGGGGACAATCGACGCACAAGCCTCCAGACCAAACACTACAGCAAAAGGGGATGCGCGAACGGGGAGAAAGTCTGCTGTAACGTTCGAAATGCAGGCCGAGAAGGACAGACAAATTCTGTCAAAGCTGTAGGATAGTGATACACAAATAGACATAAAAGTGCAACACGAGATGGGGGACGGTGCAGAAGTTGAAGAGTCCGATGATGGAACAAGCACAACAAACAGCACATATACCAGATGTGGTTCAAAAAGAGGGATTTCAACATTGACCAAGGAAGCTGTTCTTGGGGACGACTTGTTTGTAATCGTCTACCCATGTTGTGAGGTTGGGGTTGGTGTACGCGTCAATGTATCTGGAAATCTTGAGTCAGTTGCTGTTCAGAGCCAAGTAACATAACGACACCGTACTGGTTTATGTACGCCTGAGTGGGGAAGTCCACGGGGTCGCAACCATAGTTGATGTTATCAGGGTCTTGGTACACACGAATATAGTCGACTTTCATCGTAACAGGGAAAGGCAGGTGCTCCAGGTCAACCTCTCCGAAGTTCGTCGACATGCCCAAGTTCATGATGATGTACTACGAGTAAGAGTCAGTTGAGCAATCCTTCGAACAAGTGATAGACACGAACCATGGGCTCTTGAGGCACGGGACGAGGTCCGATCTCCACAACGGTATCGGCGGCCATTCCCTCCTGCTTGAGAGTCCAAGCAACTTTGCCGTTGGCGATCCAGGTGATGTACTAACCACAATCATCAGGTCAATCGCGTGCAAGTGTAGAATATGAAGTCTACTCACAGCACCATCGAATCCAGGCAGGTACTGGAATCCATAAGTAGAATAGCTTCCACCGTTCCCTTCATACGCGGTTTGATCTACGAAGAAGCAGAATTCAGTACTTGTCCAAAACCATTGGCAGATGGTGCTTACCGGTCTCAGTGACCACAGAAGACGCTTGCTGGAAAGCACCACCCTTATACCCGTTAATCGCGCTGATGGTCGGGTCGGGGATGATGAGGTTAGCGGTAGTATTGTCCCAAGTGTATTCATTATTGAAAGGCTAGAACAAGTACGCGTTCAGTAGGGAGCACTTCGCAGTAGAGCTGTGGACTTACCGCCCATTGACCGGACTGCGAGACTTGACCCGTCAACGGATCTCCAGTGACCTATGGATGATAAGTGACGGTCAAACGATGTTACCTGTAGGTGTGCATACCTGAGCTTCGAAGACATCGATTTCAGGAGCAGAGCGGCCAACGAAAGTACCATCTGAGTGCATGGGACCGGGATGGGATTCACCAGCACAAGTACACCTCGACAATCTCTGGCCTTGGAGGTAGGACAGAGCGCCGTCAGCCTGCTTGTCTCCATTGATAGTGGCAGCGACAGGAAGGCCATTGAGTGTTTGGTTCTTGACGGTACCGACATCGCATGAATCATAGGTGTATGGCCACTAAAGGGCATCGCAATAGACGTCAGAGTGTATCAAGAAACGTCCACTTGGCAAGACGGGACATACCATGCCTTCTAAACTCGCACCGTACCCAGCGCGTCCAAGGTTTCCCATGGTCCAGAGAGCAGGCCACAAGCCAACGATATTGTTCACACCGGGCAGAACGACAGACGCTTCAATCAAACCGCCAGTGAAACAGAACTTGTTCCAAGTGGACATCATGCCTCCCTGGAAATGCAAGTCGTGGGTCTCTTTGCGTTCAAGAGTGATCTCCAAGCTGCCGTTCCTTGTGGTGATAGCGGCAGGATCGTACCACTCCATGTTGTTCGTAGCCCAGTAGTGAAGATCAACGGCCTCCCAGTAAGGATCATCGCCTGGGTAGAATGAACGGCCGTCTTGGTTGAATTCGTCGCTGAAGACCAATTGCCAGTCTTTGCCGTTCACATAGTCTGGTTTTGTCAAAACGTCGTGAGGGGTCTCTACGTCGATCAACCCCCAGTTTCCAGCCATGTTCGGCACCTATCCCGACCCAATCAGCGGCTCCGGTAGTATAAATATTCGGAAAGAGCGCACCTGGCCAGTACCATTGATCCCTCCCAAGTTGAAGCCTCCTTCAGATGACTGCGTGGACTTCAAGAAGTGGCTAATAATAGGGTAGCCAGCGCTAGAAACGCGGAAGGATGAGCGACCGATGTGACGAGAAGAAGAGGCCGACGTACAAAAGGGCAACGAGACCGACGATAAGTAGGATAACACAGCCGAGATTGGCAATGCCTCGCCGAGTGAAGATACTTCCGCCGTGGTCGAAGCTGCGATCCCTCCGAGGATCAGGGTTGTGGAGAAAGTCGTCTTGCTCGGGTTTATCATTGAGAAGGTTCGCGCCCCATGATGAGGGATCAGGAGAGAGTGAGAACTGTGGCAACGCGTGAATACGGCGCGGGAATGAACAGGACTAGAACGCACCTTGTCCGAAATCGACGGCGGAATAGACTTAGAAGAGGCATAGCGAGACTCTCCCTTGGAAGCACGACAGATTAGACGGACAGTAGTTGGCAAAGGAGAGGCAATGCGTACGATAGAAGCATCACTGGCCATGTTTCGGACAGACCGCGGGGTCTGAGAAAGCGCGGCCTGCACACTTTGCGCTCCGGGGCTCACGGGGCTTGAGTTGACAGGACTGTAATTTCCCGTGCTGGATGCAGAGTTCGGCGACAGTAGATGAGTGGTAGAGCCCTGGGGGGACGCTTGCTGGTAGTAGCGCTTCTGGGCATTGGGGCCCAGGGAAGTCATGGTGGCGGTAGGAGAGAAATGACTGATGAGGGGGCGGGGATGTTGGAGGACGTGAAGGACGTAGGAGAGACCAGCTGGGAGACTAAAGAGAGTGGACAAGAAGGAAAGACAGAATGAGAGACGGCGACGAAGAGAGACGTCGGGACGGTGGTGGAGAGGAGAAAGATGGGAATGGAGCAGACGTCGGCCAGAGTGCGACAATTGATAGAAACAACAACAGCGAGCAGGCGCCCATCACCACTGGCTTCACATGTCCCGCAGCCGCTCACCCTGCCGTTTTCTATTTTGGGGCCCTCTCATGTCCAGCCAATTTCCAAAGTGCGAAGGTCAAGTCAACGGTCATTCTCGTATGCGACGGGAGGAGAGGAATCGAGCTCGGAGTGCATCGGTCGGTATGTTACATAGCAGATGTGATACTCGACCATCAGAGCGTCATCGTTTCATATCTGCAGTATCACAATCAGCGTGCAGGTGAAGAGCGAAGGGTGCGGAAAGGCTTACTTCACTTGAACTTGAACGCTTCTGTCGAAAGGTAGTGCGGTACAGAACATGCTTGCTGTCATGTGGCAAAGGGGATGAAAGAGGACTACTAGGTGTGGGTCCACCCTTGGCTTTGCTATAGCTAGGCACCGCGCGTATCACACCTTCGACGCGTCGCTTCTTGGTAAATGCTCTATTAGAACTCCAGGTATATATAAGCAGATGTACATGACAGTGCTATCAAAGTGCACCGAGCGATACAAACTCAAACATTCTCGGTGGGCAGTGGCGGCGCCGCTTGGTCTCCCAGTCGAGAGCCTGCGCCCTCCAAGAGGTTGAGGATACCTCCAGTGCTCTTCCCTTCCCGCAACTCCTCAACTGCTTTGTCTACCCTCGACAAACCCGTCATGTCTCCGCCTTCGCCTCCCACTTCCAACCCTTTCTCGGCTGCCATTTCGTCGATTCTTCTCAGGCGCGTCAAGACAGCTTCGTTGGCTCTTGCCACAACGTTAGAAACATCCCCTGGTGGGTGGCCGGTATCCCCGAGAGACAGCTTGTCTAACAACTCTGTCTTTTGTACCGCGTAACTGCTTCGCGTAGCCACCGGAGGATGGGCGATCAGCGTATGGGTTGTTCTTGATTCGGTGGAGGCCTCGGGCTCAGGTATCGGAAAATCAGGATATGCAAAGGTACTCTTCTCAAGCCACCGGTCTAATCCCACAACCGCATCTTTCGCTTTCTTCGCCTTGTCTCTTTTGCTGGGTCGCCCTTTCTTCTTGGCGGGAGGTTTGGTTGCCAATGTTCCCATAACATCGGAAGGCTCTCCCGCTGACGATTGGCCAAACAAAGTAGCCGGGTCGACGTCGTCCCTGATGAAGACCTCGCGAGGAAGAACAGCAGGATTTTGCGCAAGTAGTGACGACTCTGGGAGAATATGAAAGATTTGTTCGTCCAAGAGCTTCGTAAGAATATGGGTGGCATATGGTCGCAAAGGAGACAAGGTCGAGTCTGTCAAGAAGTCGGGTATAGTCGTCATCGTCCTGAGAATGTCTGGCATTTACGCATGAGCTCTTCAGTATAATATCAACAAAGTATAGACGACGCCACATACCTATTGGGATTGCAATGTGAGGTAGAGAATGCACAGGCGGAAGTGAAGTAGACGGCTGCGTCGAGAAAAACGTGTACATGCCAAACAACGCGACCACTCTTGCGATAGGATCTTCTGTGTCCGCTGTACGTTCTGTAAATATTTCATTAGCGTTTCGCACAGACCATTCGAGAGCACGAATCAAGCACACCAGCAAATGACCTCAATGTCACCCCTATGAATCGTTCTCTGGACCTTCCGTCGAAAACCTTGAAGTGTAACCATACCCATCCTTGTTCGCGCCATATAGTCTTGAAAAGTGCAAACGGCTGCTCTTTGTCGCCTTGCAAATACCGCTCCGCGAAGGTATGAATGAGTTGAGAAATATCTTCGCGTAGCGGATGGACGTAGAGGGACGAAGTGAAGTAAGAGGGCTGAAGCGTGATTTCTCCTCGAGTGACCTGCGGCGCGACTCTTGTAGACATGACGGCAGAACAATCCTAGTGAGTTTGATCCTGGGTGAAACCCGTTCTAGCTGGTTGGAGAAGTACAGAGCCAGACAATAGTTGGCAGGTTTTGGTCAAGAGTCGAAAGACGAAAGGACGCGTGCGTCACGCGTTTGGTGCTGCGCACGTGATAATGTGACGGACACGTGGCAACAATTGGCCTGGTGGCTGAAGCGCCGAAGCCTCCGACCTCTCCGCTCACGTTCACTCGGAATTGGCTCACTGGTTCCACACGGCGTATTCTTGCTCACTTCGGCCGCATTCTCCACCATTCATTACGGTCCCCTGCCATATCATGCTCTTTTGCTGAACCAGGAATCACATCACCCCACTTGAAGGATGTCCCAGCTACTCAGGCGACACACCCGCGTTGCTTGCTTTTTCTGCCAAACCGAGGCGACTCCAAGAGATCCACACTCCTTTCTGTGCCAATCGTGTCAATGCTGGAATCGTTATGATGCGAAGGGAGAGATTATCTCGGAGGAGCCTGCTATGCACGACGAGAACCTGAATGCTAGGTCGTTTGCTAAGAGAGGTGCGTTTGAACATATTCTGAACATATTCTCATTCCTCAATTATGCCTTGTAGCTTCTCCGAGAAAGGATCGACTACCTTCAACGTTCAGCAACACGCTGTTCTGCCACACTTGCCAAACAAATCAAATGCTCGCAAGCAATATCCTGTCCAATTACCTTCCCTCAGCCAATGTATGTGCACCTATTCTGTTGTTTCGAGTGTTTCGTATGAAGTTGTGTGTATAGCATCCAGAATTTGAGAACAAGCTGCAAAGTTATGACGCGTATCGCGAATCCGTCGAGCTGCGCTACCCACAAGTATGCAGTAATTGCTTACCTGCCGTAGAAGAGGAGATACGGAGGCGTGATACCATGGCACGTGTAAATGCCCTCGGTGGTATATTGAAGAAGAGCAAAGGGAAGGGGAAACAGCGTGCCGGAGACGTGACACAGGCTCAGAGGGATAGGCTTGAGCGGTCATTAGTTTGGTGGAGACTGCGCGGAGTGCTGTGGGTTGTCACGCTTGTAGGGACTGTACTGGTGTACGCTGCTGGTGAGTTTTCGTCATCATACGATTTTGGCAGCATGTACTGAACGGATTCTCAGCTGCACTCAACTATAGGCTCACTCGAATACCTTCGTTTCTTGGTGCTCCATCATTATGCTGGACGATATGTTCAATATTGTGGGCCGCTTGGGATCCGACGTATGCAACGAAGAGGAGGGATGAGCTGCAAGGAAGGCAGATACGACAAGTTGGCAAGAGGCAGTATAATGTGCGCCATTCAGTCTTCTGCCACCCGCCGACACTAACCACGCAACCTCAGCTGCTCCAAACATTTGCTTGGCTCTCGAGACTTATCACCTCAATCCTGTTCACACTGTCACACTATCAACCATCTCATGACTGTGTCCGCTTGCATGATTCATCGTCACTAATACCTCGCATATACTGTTTTGCATTGTTGTTTCTCGAAGTTTTTGTGAGTGCATTTCAGTTCGCGTTTTACTATCCGTGTCCTCACAGGTGTCACAGGTTGCCATATCATCCGTTGTTGTACTTCAAATCCGTCGTACACCAACCCTCCACCTTATCGACACAGCCTCTCGTAGACCGTCATCTACACCTTCCCTTCCATCCTCGCGCGCCGGAACTCCGGCCCTGGATCCATCCTCCGCACTCTCTTCCCTCTCCCTCTCACACCAAACCAACCCTACGTCGCCGCTGTCTAACCCGATCTTCGGCTTGCCATCTTTTTCAACCAATTCCAATGCGCCAGACTCCAGTAGCAACACCGACATCCTACAATATCCGATTGACGATGACTACGATGACGACCACGAACGAGATCCCAACGCGATGGATTGGTCACCCACCGTTCCGTCTCCCGCCAAGACTGCTCAGCAAGAACGTCTTCGGAGGGACAATAATGGGTTCATCATGCGGCCTCCGAAGTTTTATGCGCCGGAAGAGCCGACAGGCTTGGAGAATCTCTTTGAGACGACGATCAGGCTAGCGGATGGTGGGGATGAGCCAATGGATGTCGGAGCGAAATCGAGACCTTCTGCCAAAGTACCGGCAAGAAGCAAGTCTCTATTAGGGAGGGTCGTCGTCGTTACTGCGATCTTGTGTGGGCTTGCTGCTGCTGGGGCCGCGCTCTGGCTTCGGCGGGATGTATGGATTAGACTCATTGTTTAATTGCCTGTATTGACTGCTTCTCCTTTTGATTACATGGATTGTGGGTCCATTCAAACCACTCAGACGCGAAGGACATTATAAGGAGATAACTCTATGCAAAAATCGGAGCAGCTACAAAGAATGGGTATAGACTGAGTAGGGGTGGCACTGGGTACTATGAGATCCATGTATTGAAGGAGTATACCGTTAGATTCTAATGTCTAGTCTGCAGAGCGGTCAATTCTCTGACTGACGTACAGTCAACGACGAGCTACTCACTTTCTCTGCACCAAATGTCCTCATCAGCCCCTCGTATGCATAGTAAGCACACGCGTTCGTGGGGAATGCACGAAGGAAGCATGGCGTGAGGCCCGCAAAGAATCCGCGCAGGCCCACTGTGGTATACACGTGTCGCATAGTGCTTGTAAATGAAGGTGCGGGCATGCCCACTGGTGAAGCCATCATTCGACTGCAGTATTCGTCAGCAGGGTGTTTCGACACGAGTGAAGGGAAGAAGACAGACTTTTTGAGATTGTCAGCGGGGATAGCCATTATCCAGAATGAGAAGGAGGCTAATCCTCCTGCTAGGAAATTTGCTGTGCCTGTGCTCATCTGCAAAGCTCCGTGTCATCTATCGAGACGTTTAGTCTAGACATGAGTAGTACCTACCTCAAACGATGTACCTTTGAGCGAGGCAAAACTGCGCATCAGGATCTTCAAAAACAATCTCAGATGGGCGAGTACTAGAACGTGTACTTCGAACCCACTTCAACAGATCCAAACATCCAGCAGAAATTGGCTCTGAATGCCAAACTTCCTGTGAATCCAGACCAAAGTCCTAAGACTCCCCGGCTACGTACAACCTGCCGAGCGCAATCCAATGGCCCCTTGAACTCCCGATCCGCAACGGCGCGTTGGGATTGCATCTGCAAGCGAACTGTTCGAGTCTAGGGATAAGCCAACGTTGTTGGAAGCAAAGTAAGAAGAGTGACATACTCTTCAGGTGCTCTATAGGTGTAGCAAGTATTGCGCTAGTGAGACCAGCTCCTAGGCCGGCCACGGAATGACCAGTCAAGGACAATCGTCGGACCTCTGTCCCGGCCACGGGCTCTGTCATTCCATGTCGAATGAGGAATAGTCGATAATTGTGTAGCGATCCCAGCAGTACGGAATCTATGGCAGCCCAGCCCACTGCGGGAGGTGTTGCACCTTTATACAGGGCAAATGGAGACTACAGACACATTAGGAAAACAGTCATAAATAAGTTGCAGCAACGTGCCTCATTTTTCACAATCTTGACTAGACAGTCTATAGCACCGCGGTATGTACCCGGAGGAGAACATTGCAGACGAGTCTTCACCGTGTCAAACCTGTGGCCGAGCGCATCAGTTGACTCGCTACACGAGACTTGGTCAGTTCTGAGGCTGGAGCTTATCTCACGAAACGATCCCACCTTCGTGACGGTCATCCACTCGTCCGTCCTCACCCGTGTCCAACAGCCACCTGGAAGTAAATCCACATCAGCATTGGATCCTTTGCGACGACCATCCTACGACAACGGAAGACGGGGATGCCATATGACAGTAGTACGTGCCTTACTCAGACCTGTTCAGCATTAGAGGTGGTCAGATCTTAGATCGTTCTGCCTTTTCTGCCAGGACGCACCGCTCCCCATTCCGGCGATTGCGCCCACGAGCCGTATGTGACCGCTATCCTTGACTTCAGCCATGGGTCTCTGAGCAGATACAGATGCTGGCACAAGAGAACCAACCCCGCCGCCGATTTTCCTGCAGGCAACGTTGACGAGAACCCGACGCCCGTCGCCGACTCACTGCAAGTTGAGCTTGAACGCCGGGTCGGCACCGCCGCGTTACATGCCGCCGATCGCGTCTGCCATGTGATGCGCACGTGAGTGTTTACGCGATCATGCTGATTCGGCCACGTTGATCGGTATGCGGGGACTGGGCGGGTTCCCAGCCGAACCCATACGTCAGGAATGGCTTCAAATCCCTCCCTCCTCTCATTCCCCACGATCCTCGTCTTTCTCTCGACGTCGACATGGACGACCACCAAGAACATACCGAGCATCCAGGCACTGTCCCTTCACCAAATTCGCCCTCAACACCGTCTCCGGAGGAGAAGCAGTGTCGCATATGTTTAGACGGAGAGGACCAGGAGCTAGGGAGACTCATCCGTCCATGTCTGTGCAAAGGGTCAATGAGTGTGAGTCCTTACTCGAGTGTCACGTAGAACTTTCGACTCATGACATGACAGTATGTTCATGTTAAATGTCTCCAGCGCTGGAGACTCTCATCCTCTTCTCAGTCTGCTTTCTACTCATGTCAACAATGCGGATACCGCTACCATTTCGCTCGCACACGAGTGTCCGGAATAGCTAGCAATCCTGGTACGTCCTCCAATACTACTTTCGACCAATGCCACCTCACACGATCGTGCAGTCGTCGTAGCAGCTCTTTCAGCGGTGGTCTTCACTGTCATCGTCCTCTGCTCGTCCTTCATCACCACTTGGCTCATAGACGAGGAACACGATTCCTGGTTTGTTCTCGCTCCCTGGGCGGTCTTCCGCAATCTCGTCCGGACGACTGTCAGAAGTTTCATCGACGTAGATATTGACACCGACAGGATGCTTGCATACACCAAGAGACGCAAGTCATCTGGTCCTCCAGGTCTCATCAGACGTTTCGTGACCCGATTCCTCCTCGGGCTCCCTGTGGTTGGCGCAGGGTCCGTGATACAGATCCTACTTTCGATGCCGATACCATTCCACTGGTTGCGATGGAGGACTCGGCGGACCAACCGCGACTCTCGTGATATTGCCACCCTCCTCATGGTGATGGTAATTCTTGCTGGCGCCGCACGGTAAGAATATATCGACACATGCAGGGATTTTGGACTCACGCTCACAATGGTGCATTTACAGAGCCCTTTGGAAAGTCTACCAGCTTACAGAAAGGCTCGTGGCAAGAGTGCTGCTACGTGCAGAGGACGCTATCCTGGAAGTTTCATAATCTTGCATATCATCCCGACTCCCGAGATACCCTCCTTTCTATCTATTCCGACCGCATCACTCGCTCTCATCTCTTGTCTCTCTAGGAATTCATGTTGCACAAGTCTTTCATCTCCGTCATTACAGTCCGTCATCAACAAAGTATGTACATATTATAAGTAGTCCCAAGGAGCGTTGGACGGATATGTTGTATCTATTTACCAGTTCCGCCGCAATTGGCGTTTTACAGCCTCGTAGGAGGCTTTCGTTTCGGATCTACTAGGCTCGAGCTCGGAGAGATATTGGTCGATGGCAGTGTCGATACGATAGACTGGGAACTCGGTGCGTGCCCCGCCAGACTGCGGGCGACGAGCAGCTTCTACCCAATCTGTGAGGAGGATGGCGATGTCAGAAGAGACTGCTTGTACGTTGGCCTGGTCGTTGAAGGGGGGTATCTTACATACAGAGTTAGCTCATTTGCCTGGGGAACAGAGTCACGCAAACGTACTTGTGATTCATACAGCTCGTGGAGGATATCCCAGACGTCCGCATACGGTACGCCACATTGGATCAATATTCGCGGTGCCCACCCTTGTGGAACAGCACCCTTGTTCGCGAGCATGAATCGCACCAACAACAAGGCTATGTGGCCTTTTTTACATGTCAATTTCGCGTAGGGCCAGGAGTCTAGATGCTGGAATACTCACGTAATGGGAATGCGCTGACAGATGGGTAGAATCGTTGTCCTAACGGTTGAACCTTGGACTGTATACGGTCTGCTGCTTCCGCTGGTTCAACGCCCTCAATGGCTGGAAAAGATAGGTGTACACATGAGCATCAGATGTCGTATGTCAGAAGACACAGAACATCGCACCGTCTTCGAAGATCTGATTCCATATAGGCCGAACAAGATTATCATCTCGGTGTTCAGAAATATGGATGATCAAGAGCTTGATCGTCGGTAAATTGAATGGATCCGCGTATACTTGATACAGCTGTAACGCAGCCGTAAGCATTGGCTGTAGATCTGCTCGCAGAAACTTACTTGAGAGATGTTATACAATCCTTTCGTCAACAACTTGACCTTCGCTGCGGTGTCCTCTGATTCACCGGCACGAGGCACAAGTGCATGATAAAGTTCTAGCTGAACCTGAGCAACATCCAGCTTCTCTTCCAAGTCAGTGAGGAACGCCAAAGCCTCTTCATGGTTCCCGCTGGTGGAAATGGGATGCGACTTGGCGTTGCCGACAGCAAGAGTGAGGTACTCTAATCGAGAATCCAAAGGAAGATCGAAGCTGCAAAATCAAAAGACGTCAACAACTGCTCGATCATTGAGCAATATATACAACACTCACTCAGATGTTTCAGCCAGCGCGCCAAGAACCTCAGCAGCACGTAACGGCTGCTTGTCTTTCACGTAGAACTGCCAAAGTAGCTGGAGTTTTTGCTCGGTGACCGGTTCTCGCCGCAGATGAGCTTCAAGATACACGGGGCGCATCTACCATATCAGGTCAGCACATATGGAGCACTCATAAGCACAAATCATGCAGTACCTCCAGAAGTTCATCAGCAAGACCTCTTTGAATGAGCCAATCATACAAGACAGAGTGGAACATCTCGTCTTCGGAGGCGAAAGCGAGCTCGTACGCATGAGTTCGTACAGTTTCGGGATCGTCCAAACCTCCCGACGACGGTACCTTGCCGCACTGCTCCTCGAAGACCGAGAGGGAATCAAGGACAAGGTCATAGCATCGTAACCGCGCTTGCCATAATGGCTCACGGATGTCGTTCGGTGGGCATCCTGAGTGCCAGAAACCCCGTCCTTGTTGATCAGAGTCTTCGACATCTGCACAGTGCAATGGCAGTTCGACCGCACCTTTCCACAAGGTCATGTCAGCATGATAGCGGGAATCGACGTGGAAGGGAACGACCCACCCCTGGCATACTTCAGCTGCTGATAGTCTCCGCAGATCTCCCTTAGCTTATCCAACTCTAGAATACGCGCTGCCTTCGTAAACAGCCTGAGAGAATCACCGAGGAAGTTCTGTCGCTCCGCAGGATTGCCAGTCTCAGCTGCCCTCCGAACGTTCTCCCGAGCCTGATCGGCGGTCAGCGCCGCGTTTGACTAGAACTCACAGTGTCCTCACCTTGTACAACATCACATCATCTGTGCTGCAGAACGAGCCGCAACGTTGCTGAAGCACTTCGCTGATGGTGTCAACCTATCTCAACAGATGCGTGAGTGGCAGGTAAGTGAATGAAACGAAAAACAACATCTTACATTGATCTGCTGGCCGATCTGCTGGTTGATGATGACATTAACGAGAGCCCGAGAAGCTTGAACGCCGTTCTGGTCCGTAACGAGCTGCTCAAATGTCAAGGTGCTGACGAGCCGTTGTACTTCCGGTTCACAACTGCAACCACTATCAGTATCGTGAAAAACTCAGGTAGAGAGTTAGACTAACTGTGAAATCAGCTCTCCGATATGATGATCCGTGAGCAAAAGGAAGAAAGAAATAGCCTCAATGGTCCGAGCGAGCAGGGTGAGAAGCTGTGATACGGAGATTTGCTCTGCCTGTAGAGTCTTCAGACGAGAAATTTGATACCCGACAGAGTAGGACAGACCTTCCACGCTTCCTGCTCGTTGACAGCAGCAGAACGGGCGCCTGCATGGTCCCCCGGAGTCGAGTGGAACAGCTGAGGATTCCGGTCTAATAGATCTTTGAGTGCAAACAAGTTCTGTTGGATGGTAACCAGAACCTCGTCGGCGACGTTGGGTTGTTGTGAGCCTTTGGGACTGGCACAAATTCTCAGAAAGACACTATGGGTCATCCCGAGGAGCACGTACCCAGGTTTTGTCAACTTAGCTTTCCAGATTGCTCGCACCAGTCGGGCAAAATACAAGGCTAGCCCCTCTCTTCGCCCGCTGAAGGTTGCCGTTCCTGAGCTCTCGCCAGTAGCTACCCTAGTTCAGCGCACCTCTGTAACGACTGTGAGGTTGAACTTACCAGTGCCGTACGTCACTCGTTCTGTCCATGTTGGTCGCTCTCCAAAGTCATAGAACGCTTGCTTGGCTATTGCTGCAGAGTCTGCATCAAGGCTTCCGATCTTACCCAAACCAACAGGCTGCTCTGGGTCCAGGAAAGTGTTGCCGCTTGCCAGTGCTAATAGCATCGCGCAAGTTTGATCACGACCATAGCTATACAGCTGCGTCAGAATAGATAAATCAATGAATGAGATGGACTTCGAACCTCTCTCGGAACTGAATGAGTCTTTGAGCGTTCCCATCATTCCGGTACTCGTCAAGCACGTCCCGCAACGCATCAGCCGGTCGTCTCTTGTAGAGGAACGACAATCCAGCATTAGTGACGATGATAAACCGTTTCGCTGGCTCCGAGAACTGTGTCGCAATGTCGTTGATCATAGAAGGAGCAGGGCAGTCCGATGGAGTGTCGGCTGCAGCAGCCACGGGAAGGCGGGGAACACATGCTACTGCCCACGTCCGTCCAGGAATTGCCATGAGGGTCGCATTCTCTATGAGAGGGGTTCGACTTTGGCCCGAGCTCGTGTACACGTTCGGCATGTGGGGTTGCTGCTGAATAGCGTTCTGCCTGATATCAGGGGACGTGCAAAGCACGAAGTCCGACGTCTCAGGCTCGCCTACTTGGGTAGCCAGGTAGACACCTTCCGAAGAGCCTATAGGTTCCAAGTTAGAGACTATCCAAGGACGCGGGTTCGACTGGACGACGGGTGCGCCACCGCGAACTGCTGAGAGCTTGGCGGCGATATGTTCGTCGGGATGGATGAGGTTCGATGGTGGCAGTTTGACATGGATGAGTTGGAGGGGCCGTATCGAGCTTGTAGCACCGTAGCCCATTCCGTAGCCCATTCCAGGCCCGAAGAAGAGACGACACGCGTTTTGAGTGTACGCTACCAGTTGAAGGACAGAATGCGATCGAGTCGGTTCAACCACATGGAGTGAACGGATGGAGAATGCCTTCGGTGTCAGCGCAGGAGAGCCGGGAGCTTTGTCTTGAGTAGCCTTGTAGAGATTCGACAATGTCTGAATGTGCTGTACAGTCTTCTCGCCATTGGGTTTGTAGACAGAGATCGAGTTATTGCTCGTCAGGGTATAGAGACAGTTCCTGTACGTGTCATAAACGACGCTGACAATTCGTTCTTGCGGCAAAACTGGATTAGGATGATACTGATTTCATGTGTGAATTGAGAGATGCATACCTTCTGTCTTCGAGGAACCAAGCAACGGGATCAAACTTTGGACACCACCGACGGAGTGGTTGATAATTTGGACGCGTTTCCCAAACCACCCTTCCTTTTCCTGGTAATGCAGCTCGTAGAGGTTGCCGTCCTGGTTACCACACATAAAGATACGACCGTCGTTGGTGCCGACCACCGAAATCATTTCCACGTCGGTCGATATTGACATGTCGGTGGCAAAGAGCTTGATATCTTTCCGTGGTCGTCCTTTCGTGCCCGGAACGGTCGTGGAGGAGACACCAATCAAGGTAATAGATATTGGGCTGCAAATTACGAGGAGATAGTTGATCTCGTCGATGAAGACACTGGGTTTGGGCTTGACCAGAGCAACGCTTGTGATCACGTCCGGCTGTTCATTATACGAGCTCAGCTCTGGACTGAATCGGAACATTAGCTCATAAATTGTGCGCAGAAGTTTCGCAACGCACCCTTCATTGTATTCCCACAAATACAAAGCAGAGTCTATCGATATCCACGCCCTCTCCAGCTCCGGCAACAACCCTAGGTGTGATTGCGTATCCGGTGCTGTACGAATGATCAGACCAACGAAACGAAGACAAACTAAGATGGTACTTACTGTCATAATGCTGGAAGAGGTTTTCGGGGAACATGTGCAGACTTTGCTTCTGAAATGGCATCCGCCAATCTTCAGGGAAGACATTGTACTGCCCGGACGATTGTATGCCGGCTAATGAAGGTAGGTTCAGAAAGCAAACAAATGCTAGAGAAAGGAACATACAGATGTTCAACATATCCCCCAATTCTGGGACCATCTGGGCATCCTTGACGAACTGTTCCTGCAGTAGTCTGCTTGCATTCTGCAATGCAATGATGTCCACGGATGGCGAATGTGCCGGAGAGACCTGTGTAGGTGCGTGAAGGCCGTTCGTGGAACGGCCAGCAAGGGCGGAGGGACCAGCAGAAGAATGCAGCATGACGAGGGAAGGAGTCAAGTGTGGCGACTTGATCCTGGGATGGAGAGAGCGAGTACAATACAGGCCTACCAGAACCGCTTCAAGCTTCGCGTCTCTCAGTCTGCCACACTGAACGAAGATCACGAGACGCAAACGCGACTTTTTGGGCAGCAAGCGCCACATGCTTCCTTTTCCGGCGACGCGACGCTTACGTCACCCTCTGTGGTCAAACACACTGGCCACCGATCCTGAGCCCCTCGTTGGTTCGTCTTCTTGCTCCCCGCGCAGTGCTTCTCCGTATCTTCTCTGGTGGTCTGCATACAGTCCCGCTCTCCGCTTGAGTAGTCACTCAACACCATCCTCCTCTCTGTGGCATCACCAGAGTGCATTGCTTGGCACTTTGCTACTTCAACATCACCTCAAACCTTCGTCGGTGGATCGCATCATGGTAGATCACCGCACACTCCAGAAAGCCATTGAAGAGGCTATTGCGAAGCCCAGTTTTACCGGCTCACTTCCCCCGCTTTCTGAAGCCGCGTGGAGGAAGATCGTCGTCGGTCGCTCGCAAGATACCGTGCTGGAGAACGATAGATTGGAATTCCTCGGAGATGCCCTCATGTACGCTACTATCGGAAGGTTGTTGTACGCGAAGTGTCCGCAGGGAACTCCGTACTTGTACACCGTACGTCTCCAGCCTCACTGCTCTTCGACTCTCCATTTCGTTGACCTCTACCGATGACACCAGTCACTTCGGTCTGCCCTTCATTCCAACGCCACATTTTCCAAGCTTGCCGAGAAACTGGATATTCTTGCTGTGAGCAGCGTCGTTCTGAACGCCCTTACACAAAGGACGTTCGGCGAAGGTTCCAAAGTGCATCCCAAACAGCGCCCACAAGTCAAGGCCACCGCGGATCTCTTTGAAACCGTCATCGGTGCCTACTATCTTGAATGTGGTTTCGAAAGCCTCTGCAATTGGGTCACCGAACTATACGAACCATTGATCACTGCCGGCAAGAAAGTCTTCCAAGCTGGGTGAGTACCCCCTCTTGTCGCGGTTCAGTGTTTAAGTAGACAGGTATCACGCCAGCCTTGTGAAGCAGAAGAAACGGCAGACAGCTACTTTGGCCGCCATCTCCAAGAAAGTCAAACAATCGACAAAACATTCGACCCCCTTGGTTCGGAAACTTGCTTCGAGAAAAGGCAGTATCTATTCACCAGGACGTACACCCGCACCAGCCCCTCAGCCTATCTTCAGCGGCGCGGCACCAATGCTACCTTTTCCTATGGTACCGTCGGCTCCGAATCTGCAACCACAAGGAAATCCCTTCGTCGGTTTCCCTCCCGTCCCTATGCTTCCATTACCGCCCCCAGCGAACTCTCAAGCGCAACTCCCTGTGGCGCACTTCCCATTCGGTGAGGATCGTTATATCGTACCTCGCCGTGCAGCATGAACTGACCTTATTACCTCTTCATCACCCTCCAGTACCGGTACATATGCAGTCCGCAATCCCGCCACTTCCGCCATCTCTCTTCTCCGCACGACCTCCCCCGAACACCGGCTCCTCGCAGCGCGCGACCCGAGTTCTGCGGCAAGCCCACGTTCGCCTACCCACTCCACGGCGCAAAGTAGCAACGCCCGCCAGGAAGCTACCTCCAGTCGTTATTGATCTTACTCTTGACGATGATTCGCCTCCGCCGAGCCCTAAAGCTGCGCCTGTGGCCGGACCCTCTGGTACATCATCATCGCAGAATCAAATACCCACTGGGCCCACGACTTCGGAAACAGACGATGAAGCTGATGAGCTGGAAGATATGCTGATATCTGATAGTGAAGATGAAATCCCCATGCTCACAGTGTTCTCATGAATAATTGGGTGCACCCTTCCGGTGCGTATATAACTTGTCTATTTCTCTTCCCCATGGATCGCAATGTCACATACTTTTGTCGCTTGTTGTTATACCCCCACATACCTATCCCACTCTCATTATGTTTATTTATGTTACTACCTGCATTGCATTGACTCGGCTTGCGTTTGTGTAGACATCTCGTCATCCCGATATTCCTTAGGCTGTCGAACGACTACTCTCTGCTTGGAGAGTCAGATGGGGCTGGTGCGGTTGGATCATTCCGCATGCATCTGCAGAGGTCTGACGTGCTTACAGCTCTGAAGACGCGTGGCACTAAGTATCGCGTGAAGGTGACCAACGTTGAAGCTTCTGGATATACCTCACAGAAGCAAGGCCGTGCAGTCGAAGTGGAGGCTCCGGTAATAGGTCGCCACAGGATCGGTCATGCTATCAAGCTCAGCTGCTGGCGCAGGATGAGCTTTGTGATTCTATGGATGAGAACGCTACACAATACGCGCAGCACGGATGAGCTTGTACCTGCCACTCGATTTGGTGGACGACGAAGCACCGTAAAGAGTCCTGTGCTCTTGCCATGTCTTAACTTCTACTTACACCTAACGTGTCAATTCTATGCCGAATTCACGTACTGCATCTCATGCATACACTCGTTGTGCACATATATACCCGTTCTAACCACTTTCCAACGCGTATGACCCGAAGAGAAGCGAGTCGCGAGTCGCGACGAGCGCGTTGCGACCACGTGACAGACACGCTGAATGAGGTCGGCGCGTCGCGTGGCTTCAGACGGTTGGATTGTGCCACTAGGTTGCTAGCTTCTCATCTTCTTGCGTCCATCCTCACTCGACAATTTCATTCCTACCTACACGTCACCAAAGTAGTGATCATGGCAACAAAACAAGCACCGACGCGCCAAGCCATTACGCTGAAAGGATCTACGAATCTCGTTACCGAGTTCTTCAAATATGCCGCGAATACGTGAGTATACTACTTGCACGGTGACTCTGGCTTGATGTTGACGCGTTCAAATCAGCATTCTGTTCCAACGCGGCGTGTATCCTGCTGATGACTTTCATATGGTCAAGAAATATGGCCAGACGGTCTTGGTAACTCAGGATCTCGCTTTGGAGAATTATCTCGAAAAGTAAGTCCAAGTGGCGACTATATACACCGCCGTACTGACAGCTGGTTTCCAACATTGCAGGATCCTAAAGCAAGTCAACAGTAAGTGACTGCGTGGCGGTTGGCGGCGCGCACTATCGCTGACAGATGATTGTTGTCAGAGTGGCTCTTGACCGGGTCAGTAACCCAGCTGGTGCTGGCCATCATCTCGAAAGATTCACGCACAACGATGGAGCGTTGGGTATTCGATATCAACCTGGTCGAACCCGCCGCTGGTGATGGCCCGTGCGTACCTGAGATGCGCTTTGCGTATCCACTCCACATACTGACGAAAAACAACAGCGCTCCAGCGAAGCCCGAGACCGAGATCCAGGCTGAAATCCGCAACATCCTGAAGCAAATTGTCTCTACGGTCACCTTCCTACCTGTGATTGATGAGCCGACCGTGTTCAACATTCTGGCGTACACGTCGGAGTCGGCAGACATCCCCGCAGACGAGTGGGTGGACACGGACCCGCTGGCGATCGAGGCGGGGAAGAGCCAGCAGGTGAAGCTGCGGAGCTTCAGCACGGACGTGCACCGGATAGAGGCGATGGTTGCATACCGCTACGAGGGATAGGGCGTGGGAGACTGGGGGTCTCGATCTGATCCCTGTGTGCGAAGAGGAATGGGAGGGCGACTGTTGGACGACTGATGTGATCACTCAGTACTCCGTCGAGCAGGATGCGCCCTGCAGTCGCTGGCAGCGGTGGGTGGATCTGACATGGCTTGCATAGCACCTGTAGCATAGACAGACTGTTACGAAGATTGCCCTTGTTCGAGGCCAGAACGAGACGATGTGAGACGTTCTTGGCACGAAAATGAAGTCGGTGGCGTGCATGCATGTGGTCTATAATTGGCAGGCGTCTCATAGCGACCTCGGACAGGGCGGCTGCTGTCGGCGCTGAGAAGAAAATGACCATTCGATAGGATCGCCATGGCCACCACTGATACCTGCCCGCAACGCTTTGTTATTTACCTCCATCTCCCTGGGCTCCCCGTCTGTCTGTCCTTCCCCCGTCGTTCTCTCTCCTCTCCATTCCTTTGTCTGGCCGGTCCCGGACGTCGTTCGTTCAGGTCGCGATCGTCGATACCCTAGCCGCACTTTTCTACATATACCGGTCACTTATTGCTTTCATCATGGGCGAGAGCTGGTTTCGTCGCGAGTTCCTCACCCCGAGGCGTCTCATCTTCAACGTTGGCTTCTACGGTCTCCATCTCTTCTTCTTCGCCTATGGCTGGTACAGTCAGGTGCGTTCACTGCGCCCAGAAACAAAGCGAGCGCCCGTCATTGACTCTGCGACGACTGCAGGCAACTAACACAAGACTGTCTGCGCTGAACGGCCTGAAATGGTCCGTCTGGACCTCTCGCGGCGCTGGTCTCGTCCTGGCTTTTGACGGTGGTCTGATTCTCCTTCCTATGCTTCGCAATGTCATCCGTGTCATCCGTCCCCGTCTCGCTTGGGCTTTCCCTGCCGACGAGAACATCTGGTTCCACAGACAAGTCGCCTATTCTATGGCTTTCTGGGCAATGGTCCACACGACCGCTCACTATGTCAACTTCTTCAATGTGGAGCGAACCCGTACGTCCTCTTTCCTCCTTCATTCCTTGTGCCTGCTGACTTGTATTTGCAGAGGTCCGCCCCGAAATTGCACTCGACATTCATTACACCCAAGCAGGTGGTATCACCGGTCACTTCATGCTTCTCATCATGGTCCTCATGTATACCACCGCCCACCACAAGGTTCGCGCACAGTGCTTCGAGGCATTCTGGTACACCCATCACCTCGCGTTCTTCTTCATGATCGGCCTCTACTCCCATGCCACCGGTTGCTTCGTGCGAGACGATGCCGAACCCGACTACATCACGTCATTCCCCTTCTATTCCACTGAGCACTGCTTGGGATACGAGAGCTGGCGATTCGTCATCTGGCCCGGTATCATCTACTTTGGAGAGCGTGTGTGGAGGGAGATTCGTGCCAGGCGGGCCACCCGTTTGTCAAAGGTTTTGGTTCACCCTTCCGGTACGTGGTACACGAGATTTCCAGTTTGCGCTTGTCCTCAAACGATTCACAGGTGCTATGGAACTTCGCATTATCAAGCCCAGCTTCAAGTATGTTGCTGGCCAGTGGCTTTTCATCCAGGTCCCTGACGTGTCTGGCTTCCAATGGCATCCTGTGCGTAATTCGCCTACGAAACTATGCTCATCTGCTGATTTGACTTCCAGTTCACCATCACTTCCGCACCCGAGGATCCCTATGTCTCAGTGCACATCCGTCAAGTGGGTGACTGGACCCAAGGTTTGGGCGAGCGCGTTGGCGCAGGCCCCTCCGTGGTTCAGTCTTTGACTCAGGCCGCCATGAAAGGCAAGGAGAAGGATGAGAATAGCCAATATGGTACACGTGGTGACTTCGTTGAGCTTGACCCCAGCTATTCCGCTCGCCCACTCCCAGTAGTCCGTATCGATGGTCCCTACGGTGCCCCGGCTGAGGACGTTTTCAAAGTTGAGGTCGCTGTTTTGATTGGTGCCGGTATCGGTGTCACTCCTTTCGCCTCCATCCTTAAGCACATTTGGTATCGCCAGAGGAAGGGTACCCTTGGCTCCTTGAAGCGTGTTGAGTTCTTCTGGGTCTGCCGTGACGCTCCTTCGTTCGGTTGGTTCCAGAGCCTTCTCCAGGAGGTTGAGGCCGCTCAGGCTGATCGTAAGTTTTCACATTTATGAGATATCGACGTCCTGAGACTCATCCTCTTGTGTCAGCCAACTTCCTTCGTATCAACATCTACCTGACCCAGAAGATCGGTGAAGACATGTTGTGGAACATCGCCGTCAATGATGCCGGTGCTGAATACGATCCCTTGACTCTCCTTCGCACTCGTACCATGTTCGGCCGTCCCGACTGGAACTCTATCTACAGTCGCATGCGCCAGGCCGTTGAGACTGGCCAATATCTCCCAGGCACGAACGCGCAACTCAGGACCAAAGTCGGAGTGAGTGTCAACAGTGTATCATTGCTGTCATGAGTGTCTGATGGTAGCCGTTTACTTGCACAGACCTACTTCTGCGGACCCAGCGTCTTGGCCAAATCCATCAAGGAAGCTTGCGTTGCCAACAGCTCCGCCCACGTCAACTTCTCCTTTGCCAAGGTCGGTATCTTGTTTTCTGAATGGCGGTGGCAAGTGACTCACGTCTTTGTAGGAGCATTTCTAATCGCAGTTAGCGACCCACGGGCCTCGAGGGCCCTTTATTGATCGTATTGAGACCCAACTCCCCCCGCTGTGTTTCACCAGCTTATTGTCACTCGCTTTATTTCGTGGATCCGTAGATTTTACTTGTTGTCGATGTATTCACCGCGGCTCAGAGAGTCAGCTTTCGCAACGAATGGAACTGTGGCGCGCTAGAAAGAAGGATAGAGTTGAAATAGAGTGAGCTTAGTCATCAGGGCGTAAAAGCCAAACAACGCGTCAACAGAGCAACCGGCCTAAAGATTTACCTCGGGCGGGGCGGGGAGACCTCTCCTTTCCCGGTTTCCACTCCCAGACGCGTCGTTTCGCGTGTTTATCCCAAGTTTATCCCTACTATCTCCCATTTTCATGCCCTAGTGGTCTCCATATCCATTATCATGGAGAAGGCACATGAAGTGCTGAAGGATACCTTTGGCTTTGACTCGTTTCGTCTTGCTCAGGAGGAGGTGATCCATCGTCTCCTTGTCGATAATGAGAACGCTCTCGTTCTCTTCCCTACTGGAGGTACGTTTTTCTTATCCTCTCTGCGTATTTTGACAGCTTACACTCTAATCTAGGAGGAAAGAGTTTGACCTATCAAGTGCCGGCGTTATGCCTAGATGTGAGTGCAAGTTCTCGACCATCTCGACAACGCGGCTGCGCAGCATACCCTCATCTGACTGCGCGTTTCTCCTCTACCAGGGCCTTACTCTCGTCATCTCGCCTCTTATCGCTCTCATGAAGGACCAGGTTGATGGGCTGGTCAGGCGAGGGGTGAAGGCTGCAAATATGGACAGTACGTTGTCGGCGGATAGGATGGCGTGGGTGAGGGGCGAAGTGATGACGGGGTCGATGAAGATCTTGTATGTCGCGCCTGAGCGGTACGTGATGTATTCGCTCTTTTTGTTGTTCGTTTGGCTGATTTGACTGCAGTCTCAACAACGAGGTTCGTGGTGGTGTAGCCCCTGACTGAATATGCGCTGAGCGTCGTGAGCAGAACTTCGTCAATTTGATGCGCAAAATCAAGATCTCCCTCCTGGCTGTCGACGAGTCTCATTGTATCTCTCAGGTTTCTACCAACAGTTTCTATGCATATATTCTATACTGATTTTCGCTTAGTGGGGAGCTAGTTTCCGCCCGGAGTATTTGAAGATCGCGCGTTTCGCGGAGGAGATGGACGTAGAACGCGTCCTGTGTCTCACAGCTACCGCAACCAAGAGCGTTGCCGAGGACATTTGCACCAATTTCTACATTGATCCCAACTCTGGCGTATTCAAAACACCAGCATACCGCCCCAAGTGAGCTGCCTGATCCCAATCCGACATTTACCATTGCTTACGTTGTTGCAGCTTGGCCTTCCGCGTCGAAATCGCTGATAACATGGACGACAAGCTGAGCAAGCTCATCCCACTCCTGAAGGCAAGGACCGGTCCCGTCATCGTGTACGTGACTCTGCAGAAACATGCGCAGGAAGTGGCGAATCACTTGAAACCGCATGGTATGGATGCCTTCGTGTATCATGCAGGTTTACCTCCCGCGGATCGTGAGAAGGTCCAGCTGGACTTCATGGACTCTGAGAAGGGTATTGTTTGCGCGACGATCGCGTTCGGTATGGGTATTGACAAGGGTAAGTTGCTGAGCTCGTATAAAACAGCTACGATTACTGACAAGACTATTTAGCTGATATCCGGCAGGTAACGCAGACACATGAAGTATGCAGGTACTCAGACCTGACCGTATTTTGCAGGTTATCCACTTGTTTATGCCGAAGACATTGGAGAACTACAGTCAGGAAGTCGGACGCGCTGGTCGAGACGGTTTACCTTCGGTCTGCACCATGTTCTTGTGCAACAGCGACATCCCGATTCTAGAAGGCTTCGCTCGTGGCGACACTTGCAACAAGAAGGATATCTTGAGGTGGCTACAACAAGTTGCGTTCAAAGAACCTGCCGCAGATGGCACGCTGGACTTCAGTCACTTTTCACAGTCGAAAGAGTACGTCGCTCTCCGTGCCGTCTTAGTGCGCTCTTGCTCATTTAGCCTCGCTTCGGTAGCTTCGACATACGAGTAAGCTCCACGTCTCATAAGATACGAAGTCAAAGCTGAAACTGCACCCCACAGTCAAACGTTCTGAATCTCAGCTATGCTCAGCTTGAGCTGGACTACGGTCACATCCGTGCTGTCACTCCATTCTACCAGCAGTATGACTTGACCTCAGCCGACTGGTCGAAAGTCATGGCTGATAACAATCCTGCCGCGAAAGCGATCAGGTCAGTGTGGACTGTGAAAGCGAACGGTCGCTCGGTATGTCCATTCAAGTCGGCCTGCGGCAGCTGCTGACATGTTTATTGCATTAGGTTGATGTCGTAGATGCTGCAACGGGATCGCGGATGGAGAGAGTCGAGCTTTCAAGGAAGCTGACTGACTGGGAACTGACTGGTTTGTTGCCGCTCCACAGTGGAACCGAGAGATCATGCTCACCTTCTTTACTTTAGGCCTCGTGACATCGAAAGCTTCACAAGTCCGAATGGTCTGTCGTACATTGCCTTCCAACACGCATTGCTGACAACTGATCAACCGAACGCAGCGTTATATGGTCCTCAAGCCGCTCCCGAAAGCAACTGCTGAGATTGAAGCGCTTGCGGAACTCATGTACCAGCGGATGCTTGCAAGAGAGGAAGAAGCAGTACAGAAACTTCGTCAAGTTATCGACTTTGCCACCGGAGATGATTGTGGGTGTCACAGTGATCAGCGTGTTCTCTGACAACATCTCAATACTGCGTTTAGGCTTGCCACACGCGTTGGCTGAATACTTTGGCGACGAAGAAGGTGTTCCAGGTGGAATGTGTGGCCAATGCACATTCTGCTTGACGGGTTCAGGAGCCGAATTCGCTCCGGTCGCGGAGGCCAAGCCTGACCCGGCGAAGATCAAAGCCATCCTGAATGCATGCCCAGTGCGTGACGACCCCCGTCTCCTCGCACGCATGGCTTTCGGCATCACTTCGCCTCGATTAACGAACGGCAAGTGGTCGACCTATCATCCACTATTCGCCAGCATGGACACCGTCGACTTCAATGTCCTAGTCGAGGCATTTGATAAGGAGTGCAAGAAAGCTGGATACCAAAACCTTGAGGTCGTGGCCACAGCCTCAACAAGTCAGAGGAAGCGAAGCTATAGCCAGTACTCAACACCGTCTTCGACCTACCCCAAGTCTAGTTCGTCATCGGGCTATAGCAGGGGACGGGGAGGCTGGAGAGGAAAGCGTGGGCGGTATTAATGAGATGACTGTATCGTACTTATATTGTTTCGGTACATTCTGCTTCATGTAATCGGTAGTGTAATATCCGTATGTTGCTTATATTTCATCTCTACGTCACTCTACCAATCCAAATGGCCAGCCCGCCAGCTGGAGGAAGAGGAGCGCGTGAGCAGCGAGTAGATATGGGCGCCAACACGCCCTGCTGAACCATGACTGTCGCGTCCTCGCGTCCACTGGCCAACATCTTCTACCCACCTCGGGCGCAGGTTTCCCCTCTTTCTATTCTATCTCGGTAGCTCGAGATTCATGAAATACCACCATTGAACCATCGCTTTGCTGGAGGAATGTCAGCACCTACACCTACTGTCTCCACCCCTGCAGAGGGAGCCGACTCTCCCGCATCTGCTCCTCTTCCGGACAACGCCTCGAATCTCGCCCCCAATGAACGTATTGTCCTCGAGTATCTGCGCACTCGAGGCTTCAAATCAGCCGAGCAGGCGTTCTTGACTTCGGTCGAAGCCACTTCTGCTGAAGACAAGGACAAGCCCGCTCTCAGCAATACCATCACTTCCGAAGAACTGGTGAAGAGCATTGCCCTATTTTCTACACAACCCACGAAACCGGGCGAAAATGCGTTGTCAGATCCTGCATCCGTGCTCACGGAGTTGGCCACCCTTGGGAATCCAGCCAATATCCAGAACCTGATTTCAAGTATCAGCTCGATTGGTGCGGAGGAGGTTTTGCGGTTAGATCCTACGGACAAACAAGAGGGATTTGGAGAGCTGGAGGCATGGGTGGATGGTTCGCTTGACATGTATAGGGTGAGAACTTACGTCTCTGTGTCAGGTTCATTGGTCGTCTGACCGATTCCATGCAGCCAGAGTTCCGACCAATACTCTTCCCTATCTTTTGTCACTTCTACCTTGACCTCATTCAACAAGGCTTCAAGGATGCAGGTACGTTCATAGTGTTGTGTCTGAGAGCGTAGTCTCATTGTGATCTTTACAGCGCTGCGCTTCTTCTCCGAATACTCGACTTCACTGGCTCCTGTTCATAACCCTACACTGCATCACCTCTCGACGCTACTTCTCCCGGCTCATGTGGAGAAGGATGAACTCGCCCAGCGATTCCGCAACGAGAAGTACACAGTGCGAATGAGCCGCTCAGGTGTTGACCTTCTGGTTGGCTGGCTGACCGAGGGAATGGGAGGAGAAGCACCTGGCACTGGAGAGGGATTCTCGGGCGAAAAGGGTAAAAGGGGCCGATTGTCTGTCATGCGAGTGGTTAATAACCACCTGAAGTTTGACGGTAAGAGGCCCATTTCCATTACGTTCGGTGTACTGACATGCAATCTTCGCAGTCACAGCTTCTCCCTCGACTGCAGTATCTGCGAACTCATGGGAGGAGTCGACAGGACTACTCTCCTCGCTCATACCTCAACCCAACGGGTCCACATTGCTCACAGATGCGAACACCTTCAATGCATCAAAAGGAGAATTGAAGTTAGGACTTGCTCCCGTTTCCGATGAGCTCAGAGCAGAGACCGAACGTCAATTGCGAGAGCAGGCAATGATGGACCGCGATCCTGCTGCCCAGTACGATGCTTATGCTCGTCCTGCTCCTGTTCCGGGGGTAGTCTCACCGACTGCCGCTGAACTTCTTCCTCATCCTCCCAATTTTCGAACGGTAGATGTGAGGCGAGAAGTGGAGAAAGTTCGGGATGCGCGAAAACGAATACGTTTGGAGCCGTCTACACTCACAAATGCAATCAACTCGGCTCAAAGCTCGGCTGCCAGAGCTCGTGCCCTCCCGAGTATATGCGCATATACGCTGCATGATGTTGGCGAAGGGTGCGTCCATCTACAGTCCCTTTTACTCATTCCTGAGAAATTCTCCAGAGCTCCGTGCTGTTCATTCTCCCAGGATACTTCTTTGATGGCAGCAGGCTTTGCAGAAAGCTACATCAGACTATGGAGTCTGAAGGGCGAAGAACTGAAGGGGTATCGTAGCGACTTCCAAGCCAGTTCAATACGCGATGGTAGGTCTCACGAGATATCTAGCCACTGTCAGTTCCTCATCCTCTAAGTTTCAGCGGCGTCACTACGCAAAGCCCGCGAGAAGAGCGGAACTACCACTCGCAAACTCATCGGACACAGTGGCCCAGTCTATTCCGTCTCGTTTGACCCGACGGGTGGCTCTGGTACGCCACCCCGGTACCTTCTGTCGTCTTCCGCAGACACAACAGCACGTCTGTGGTCTCTGGATACCATGACCAACGTCGTGGCATATCGTGGGCACCAAAATCCAGTATGGGATGTGCAGTGGAGTCCTATGGGTATATATTTTGCGACCGCTAGTCGTGATCGGACAGCACGGCTGTGGTCAACAGATCGGACGTCGGCGTTGAGAGTCTATGCCGGACATCTCAGCGATGTGGATGTATGCTTACCCTTGACTGTTTTTCAACTATTCGCTCATCTCACTTCCGATCTAGTGCGTTCGTTTTCACCCCAATTCGCTGTACCTGGCGACTGGCTCCAGTGACCGGACGGCACGATTGTGGGACGTTCAGCGAGGATCTTGCGTTCGTGTCTTCATTGGGCATCAAGGGGTCGTTTCCACGTTAGCTTTTAGTCCTGACGGTCGATATCTGGCTACCGCAGGTAAAGTGGCATATGATTCTCTGTACGTTCTTCTCCGCTCATGCATTACTCGCTCTGTTGTCAGGCGAAGACTTAGCAATAAACCTGTGGGACCTGGGCTCTGGAAAACGGATCAAGAAGATGACAGGACACACCGCATCCATCTACACACTGGCGTTTAGCGCAGAGTCAAGCCTGCTCGTGAGCGGTTCGGCTGACTGGACAGTGCGCTGCTGGGATGTCAAAGCCGCTGGCGGTCTTCCTCCGAAGCACAAGGAGAATGGCGTCAATGGCGTCACAATGAATGGTATCAATGGGACTGACTCTGGCACGGACACGCACAAGGAGCTAGAAAACAACAACGAAACGTAGGTCGTCGACGTGCTCGAGTAGAATTTTTTGCTCACACTTGTTACAGGATAGATTTGCTGAGCACGTTCCCCACGAAGCGCACGCCAATCATCAACGTCCAATTCACGCCACGAAACTTATGCCTTGTCGCTGGCCCTTACTTGAATCCCGAGATACGGTGACAGTGTTTTATTGTCCCTGGCACCTCTGCCGCCTTCTGCACAGCGACGGAGCTTTTGTCTTCCGTGTTTTACCTGACAAATGGATGGACCATCTCTCTTGTTGAATGTTCGGCCATGATTCCCCCCGCTTTGACGCTCTGCCCAACTCTGCTTTTGCGGCTGCTGTATACTTGCTTTCGATTATACTTATTCTGTGTGTACTGTGTAGTTTTTTGGAATGGTATCAGCATGACGATACGCGTAGCTCGCTACGAATCGTCTCGGTCAAGCCAGAAAGCGTGTCGCGACGCGTCGAGAAAAGATCACGTGCAACGCTCATTATGTTCTGAATGACCGAAACGCGCCCATCAGCCTCAGTGTGCCTCTCACTCCATCCACTCACCCCGTCTCAAGGCCCACGCATCCCAGGAGCATTTCCTACTACTGAAGGCCGTCAACCCACATGGATGTCGTGAGTGGCCATGTGTTTACCGTCTCAAACTCACAGTGAACGCGATGCGCTTGCGTATTGTTCGTGTTCTCATAGGACATCAACATGGACTCGGACGCCACCACTGGTGTGGACACTCCCGACGCATCTACTCTAGTTCAGGAGGTCCAGAACATCTCTTTGCAACAGCAAGAGTCTAAGCCGCAAATTACGCTCCCCAGTGTGCAAGGAATTATTATTCCTCGTAGGGACCTGTCGCTATCCGAACCCTTGACCACATCCTGACCTCCGACATTCTAGCACCCTCTTCTGACACGACTGTCCCTCAAGCTCGCGAATCGTTTCGCGAAGTTGCAGTCAAAGTACACATACGCAAGCCAGATAAAGACAGTTGGGTCTATCTAGGGCGAGGGATCGTAGCCTCTGAGGCAGTAGGGCGGTCCAATCGTATCGGTGTGTCCCCTCTGTCCACTGGTCTGCATTTTGCCCACTGAACATCATTCAATACGTCTAGTTGTGAGATCAGTGTCTTCACAGAAAATCATCACATCTTTCGGAGAGGTACGCCATTTGCTGCTCAGTATCGTGTGACTGAATTATTCAAATCCGCATTTGCTCGCTCAGGCTGCGGCACTGCAGGCTGAGAAGCGCGGCAACTTCGTAGTTGTCAGCTGCGTAGAGGGTGCTCGTGTTATTTCATGGTCATTGAACGTAAGCTTTGCAATCCTTGTAAATGTGGCCCACGGTGCTCAGCTCACAGCCGTACGTCGCTCGCAGGCCTTAAATAACTCCGAGACCCTGCGCCTCCTCGCTATCATTGAGCTTTCCTGCTATACATGCAAGCAGGTTGTCAACGACCCACAAATTCAACATAGCTATCGAAGGCGCATTGCACGAGTCATTAAAGACGATCGCCGAAAGCGCCACAAACGTCGAAAGGATGCCGACTCCATGGTAGCCGCTTTCGCCAAGGCAGGCATCTCGGAGCATCCGTCTCCGTAGGAAGAAGTAATCGATGTACCAAGCCCTGCTGCAGGTCTCAGCCCATCTCCACGATGCAAGTCACGCCGTTCTTCACGGGGGCGACGACACCGCACAATACTCAACGACCCTCGGGCACTCAATGTATTCTAATATGTCACCTCTGTACCCTCCAGTTTCTCTCTACATCCTTGCTGTCGCTCTGCCATACCTATAGCATCTGCTGTGACCTCTACTTATCACTACTTGTATCTCCCAGACCCGGTCACCCCCTTCCCTCATACGCTGCACCTCTGCACTTCCCTAATATCCCCTCACATCTCTATCTATTCTTCAGACATTCACTCAGCACGAGTTGCACGAGTTTTTACGTTAGGTTCACGGCACTTAGAATTGAACGGATACACTTTCTCCTTACTACCTGGTATCTGTCTCTGGAAGTCGTGACGCGTGAAAGCTGAATCAAGCTGCAGACATTGCTATACAGGTATCTGCTTGCCACAATATACACAATCTGCACACGAGTGATCAGATGAACATTCTACTATGACAAAACCATCGCGCGTAACACAGAAAGAAAGAGTTCGCGTTGCAAGACCCGACCCAAGCGAAGACGAAAGAGAAGTCCAAGGAGGGTATCGAATAGATGACTTATAATAGATCGTAGGGGAATCCGAATAAATAAAACAACTACTAATTTTGAAGAATGTCGTGCGACGGGCGTGGTAATGAGACAGAGAAGCCAAGAGTCGATATGTACGAGAGCGAATCATCGTAACAGATCTCGAGGCGGTTGCGGGGATGCTGGGGTGGCTGGAGTCAGCGCGATCCCTGGGGTGGTCGCGTGAGGTGATGAGAGAGCGGCGATAGGTGTCCGGCTTTCGCTATACTGGGGAGGAAGTTCGATGACTTCCTCTCCTTCGTCTGGGGGAGTTGCTTCTTCCAGGTCGGTGTGGACGATGAAGCGCGCTGGCTTGAACGGCGACAGACCCGCGATCTCTGCTTTGCTACGTCCTTTGCCAGAGCCTGAGGTGGTAGTAGAAGGTGCACGTGGGCGGGACGAGGCCGAACCAACGGCATCGTAGCCTGGATCGTCGTGGTATGGTTGTCCTGGTGTACGACCATCCACGGAGCTTCCCCCGCTGTATACTGAATATGGGTTGGTCAACGGACCGCCCAATTCTGACCCTTGTTCAGAAAGCAAATGATGCGACGAGGCGGAGAGCGGAGGAGCGCCATAGGAGACAGTTCCTGTGTGCGTGGAAGCGCGTGTGGTCATGGCGAAAGGGTAGGGTTGGATGGGGGGCGCGGTGTGCTCGTCAGCTGGTCCAGGCGGGGGATCCATCAAGTCGACGCGATGTCCGAATTGTCCATGGTTTCTGCGTCTCCTCATGAACCAAACGATCACGCCAATGACAGCGACAACGAAGACACCTGCAATGACGAGACCTGCAATCAGGCCCACATTGCTCTTCGACGGAGAGGATGCGCCGCTATTAGCCCCCGATGTAGTGGTGGGCGAGGCAGTAGACGTGTGAGATGGAGCAGCGGAAGCCGTTGCTGGCGAAGAGCTGGACAGGCATGTATTGTCGTCGGAAACGCCAACCACTTTGACGTCGGAACTCCCACCCTTGCGACCTTTCGAGTCGGAAAGCATGAACAAGATCGAAGTTCCAGCTTTGACATTGGCGAGCCAGTCAAACGAGGTCGGTCCAGTGGGAGGCTTCAAAATAAACGTTGATCCATCCGGAATTACGCCCTTGTGCAAGTAGTTTGAGACAGGTGGTTGGGACGAACAGTGTGCATAGCGACTCACCGTGATGGTAACAGGTTGTACGGCGCCATCGAATCCAGAAAATGTGAACGGCCTTCCTGCACAGTGAGCCTACTTTGTTGAGAAACAGCGATACAAGTTTTCGTACCTGCACTGGTTGAGAGCAGTGTTGAGATCGAAAAAGAAGTCGACACCTTGCAAATCACGATCAACTCAAAACCCTACGAAGCAGCACAATTCAACAGCGTACCTGGATCAGTCGTATTGCACGTCTTCCCACCGAGTGCATCCCCCACAGTGATCACATCTGATGTCCCCCCAGACCCTTGACCAGAGGCATCAGACATCGACACCAGGACTTTTTGGTCCTTGGGGAACGGTATGGGTGTTGAGAATGAGCCTTTGCCATTATTGAAATTGCTCGCGGGGATATCGACGAATCGCGGGGTCCCAAATACCTGGTGCGCACAAATGCGAAGGTTGAGCCTCTGGTAATCAAATGTCGCGTCAAAGCAGACTTACGGGGATGAGAGTCAATTGGAATGGGGGAGAGCCGCCTACAATGTGGCGCGTAAGCTGGATGGTGTGAGCACGGTCATTCGTTCGATCGACTCACCAGACCATGATACCTCGAAGGGGCTACAAGAAGCTGCATCTCCGTAGTCGAATGTGAAGTTTGCGGCGTGGGCGAAGGCGAAAAGATTAAACAGTAACACGGTCGGCAGAGGCCCCAGGCGTATCTGCATGGCTGTCGAAGCAGGCGAGCGCGACTCTGTGACGAGAGGGTAGAATAAACGGAAGACCGGGCGTGGGGGACGAAGAGAACGACGAGGAAGAGAGAAAGAGCGTTGGGGACCACGGATGGCAGGAACGACTGAGGAGGAGGAGACAGCCAAGGGAAGGAAGGCTGTCCAGAGCCCGGCTGCCTGCCTGTGTCGTGATGGGCCAATCTCGTGTAGTGCCGCGCTTAGCCGTTACATGTCCATCACGCTCCCTCGGCAGGTGTACAACTTTCATTCGCATTGCGGCAATGCTACAAATCGAGGAAGGCTAGTAATGTAGAGTATCATCGTGGGCGGTCAGCGGCCACAGCCCAGCGCGTTCAGCACCACTCGCCACGGGCTGAGGAACGCAATTGCCATCCCCTGCACGACGGAGCCCATCGTCCGCGACAACGCTGATCGCTCGTCCCCAATCACTGATGTTTCGCCACCTCCACTCCCGTGGTGCCTTCCCCCGCCAAGTGTATCACTGCCCAGCTCATAACAGCCATCACTTCCCGCTTCAATATCTGCTCGCGGCCCGCCCGAGCGACCTGTGCGGCGGAACCATTCGGAACATCCCGCCGACGTAGGACTTGGCAGCTGCGTCGACGACGACATGCTCGAGGTAGGGCTCGGGCAGCAACCATGATGCGCCCCCTGTCATATGTCGGTTTGTTCGACTTGGGAGTTGTGGCCGTCGACAGAGTGTTGAGCTTCACCAGAGTCTCCGTCAGAGAGCCATTCGAGGACGACGCCGCTAGCACAGATCCGATGGTGCCTCCAGACCGTGATAGATTGAGGCCGCCCATACAAGAGATTCCAGTACGAAGTGGAACGCTGGTCGATTTGGTGGTCGGGAGTTGCTTCACAGAACGAGGAGGCGGTGGGACCACAGAACGAAGAGGGACCGCAGAGGCAGGCTGTCCAGAAGCTCTAGAAGGAGTATCCGTGGAGAACCCTATCGCTGCCTCCTGACCTATCGCTGCCTCCTGAGACTCGTCGAGAGGCAGTCGGGCTCGCAAGCGTCCAAGAGCGGGTCGAGGAGAAGGCGGTCTGAAGCTCTTCTTATCAGAGATACCGGCCTTCTTGAAGCACGATCGCGAAGACGAGGATTGCGCAAGGAACATCCTATGGCTCTGAGCAGGCTGTGGATCACGGACGCCATTAACGACTCTACAAAGACGAAGAGGCCGACGTCCCTGCTTGAGGGGTAGCTCCACGAATGGGTCGTCTGCAGGGTGGT
Source organism: Steccherinum ochraceum (assembly GCA_004332605.1). Classification (NCBI taxonomy): domain Eukaryota; kingdom Fungi; phylum Basidiomycota; class Agaricomycetes; order Polyporales; family Steccherinaceae; genus Steccherinum; species Steccherinum ochraceum. The sequence continues at coordinate 64,267 of RWJN01000031.1, forward strand.
CTGCAGCAGCAGGGAAGGCAGGAGCTGTTGACTTTGAGGGATCAGAGAAGAGACGAGCAGCTGGACCACGGGTTGGAAGTGATTCCGGCTCCGGCAAAGGTAATGCAACGGTGGAGACAGGAGCTATGTTCTCTTGAAGACATTCGGAACGAGGCCTAGTAGGCTGCTTTGTTGGCGAAGCTGGGATGCCATCAGATGAGGCCGAGTCCGACAGGTCGCCAAGTAGTTCTTTGACTTGAAGATCGCGGATTCTGCGGGCTTCTTCAAGCATCTTGTCCACAGAGTGACGGACGCGATGCTTGAGGACGTTCACAGTGGTCGAAACCTCGTTTTCGGACCTTTCTTATAGTCAGGATGCAAGCTAAGAAGTAACGTCAGGGAAGAGACTCACCTCGGTTCCGGTGAACTTGAGAGCGCGGATGGTTTCTGTGTACGGGACGGTCTCGGAGGGGATGGCGAGTCCTCAACAACGATAGGTTTGTGTCTGCCACCACGCTTCTTCGCTCGAGGCAGTAGTCGAGGTTTCGCGTTGAGTCTGCGGGTGCGTTCCTTCTTGATTCTCTTGAGAGAGCTCGAACTAGAAGCGGAAGACATAGATTCATGGGAAGATGACTGGGCAAGGTCTGGTGACTGTGTCGGTAGAGAGACTTGAACCTGGGGCAGGATTTGAGGCCGCTGAAGCTTCCTGAGCTCCCTTCTGGTAGGTGGACGAGGTTTGATGTACTTCACCATGATGAACGGAACGGCACGCCAGCGAGCGAGAGAGTGTAGAGATGTGGTTCTGCTGCCTGTCTGCCAGAGACGACGTGCACGAAGTTGATATGTGGGGAGGCTGCAGATGGTGGTAAGGAGAGGAGCCACGGCGGACTCGGCCCACCGGCGCGAAGAGCCATCACAACGAACTTGGTTGCCAAAGACGGATGATAGCCGCCCAGAACAGTGCATTGCAATAATTCGATTTCGCCGAATGGCCTGATCCGCCAGGTTTCTTCCTTCAAGTCAAGCAAGTAAGTACGATTGTTGCTTTCTCTCTCCTCGTGACTGAACAATTTGAAGGCTCTACATTGCAGAGGATGGGTCTACCTTCACCGACCCTCACTCGCGAGCAGATCGCGTCGCGCATTCTCGCAGGCGAGAACATCGTCATTCTCGAGAACAAGGCCATTCGAGTCCCTCCCTCCTGGCTCACAGCACATCCCGGCGGTGCCCTAGCAATCCTACACTATGTCGGACGCGATGCTTCGGACGAAGTTTCCGCGTTCCATCCCGAGGCAACTCTCAAAAGGATCAGCCAGTACACGATTGGCACCGTCGAGACCGGAGAGCACGGATGGGAGCCGTTAGTCCCACCAGTAATGAGCGGTTGGGTCAGGAGAATTGGTGCAGACGGGTCGAAAGAGTGGCATCGTGAGGCGGATGCCGCGAGGTCCTCCGTTGACACCAAAGCCTCCCCTGCGACCTCTATTCTCCTCGTCAAGCGTGACGAGAGTTCTGGACAGACTGCACCTACTCTGGCTACCCTCGAACCAGGCAAGACTTCGTTGTCCCCCAAGATGCAAGCTCAGCATTCCCAAGCCTACAAGGAGCTGCATAAACGAGTCACCGACGCGGGGCTTTTCCAGACTCGTTATATAACAGGTTATGGACCCGAGGTCGCCCGCTACTTGCTGTTAGTGACGGCAGCTGCGTACACATATTATCATAAGTGGTTCTTGATCAGCGCGGCCTTCCTTGGTCTCTTTTGGCACCAGGTCACGTTTGCAGCCCACGATTTTGGTCATAACTCCGTCACGCACAATCTGGTTATTGACCGCTTGCTGGGAACATTCATTGCCAATGCATGTGGGGGGCTGAGTATCAACTGGTGGGTAGACGTCAGTATCAGCTTTTGCACTCCATTTTTGTACTATCCTGACATATTGTGTAGAATCACAATATACATCATTGTAAGTCCTTGACATATACAAGTCTGAGCCATCAACTCAAAAATCATCTCAAGTGATGACCAACCATCCCTCTCAGTGAGTTATACTTCTTTTCATCTGAATAAACCAGCTCACCGCGTGCTCCAGTGACCCTGATATCCAGCATCTACCGTTTTTCGCGATATCCCCCGTGTTCTTGACGAACCTATGGTCGTCATACTACAAACGCATCATGGCTTTCGATGCCGTAGCGAACCTCGTTCTTCGCATTCAGCATCGTCTCTTCTACGTCGTCATGTCCCTCGCCCGGTTTAACCTCTTCGCATTGTCCTACATTTTCCTGGCCAAAAACGCGTTCAAATCTTCCAGGTTTGTCGGTGGACGATGGTGGCTCCTTATGGAGTTCGGCTGTATTGGCATCTTCTGGTGCTGGTATGGTAGTGTTCTGAGAGGAATTGGCAACTGGAAGACCGCACTGCTGTATCTGCTGGTCAGCAATGTCGTAGCCAGTCCCTTGCATGTCCAGGTGAATATCTATATCCTTTGTAATGCAAACAATGCTTATTATCGACGTGCCAGATCGTGCTCTCCCATTTCTCGCGGTCCACGGCTGACTTGGGTCCATCCGAGTCCTTCCCTGCTCGTCAACTGCGTACCACCTCGGACGTCATCTGCCCTCCCGAGATTGAGTTCATTCACGGAGGTCTACACTTGCAGGTGACCCATCACTTCTTCCCAAGACTACCTCGACACAACCTCCGGGCGGCCAGTTTACTCGTGAAAGAGTTCGCTAAGGAACAAGGGCTGGAGTACGCCGAGTTTGGATTTGTAGAGGGTAACGGCGACGTGATCAGTACGCTCAAAGGCGTCGCCGACCAGGTCAAGATTGTCGGCATGGTGGCGGACTCTCATATTCGGGAAGCTTTGGTAGACATGAAGCATGATTAGAATATATAAGCTTGTTACAGCTGCAATGTAGCTTCGACTTCACGAACTTCACGCCATATCGTATCTGCGAGATAGCAAAGGGCATCGTGGTGCTCATAGGTGTCATATATGGCATGGCATGCAGTGAGAGGTCCGGTAACCCAGAATTTTGTGTACATGATGGCGGTGCGTAAAAAGCATAAGAAAGGTGCAGTAGAAAACAACAATGAGAAAGTATGCGACAATTTACTTCTTCTTGTTGGCCTCCTCCTCAGCCTTCTGTACTCCCAGATAATGGCGTGAGTATAGAGCGAGGCATAGCGACAGTGAATACGAACCTTTGCTTCCCGGACCTTGCGCGCGCCCTCGTGACGGGCGGTGGCACGCTCATTGCGGAGAGTGCGGTACGCCTGGAACTCGCGCTCCTCGCCGGTGATTTTCCGTGGTGCTTCGTGGACGTAGGGGTCGGCGATGGGGATGTTGATGCGGGTGGTGGTAGCGGTGAGGTCGTCACCCTGTTTTAAAGAATAAGAAATTACGGCAACCGTACTGGACGAACGAGCACTCACGGTAGAGTCGCCCTTCTTGGGCTTCTTAGCATTGCGAGGGAAGACGATTAGTTGAGTCTTGTAGGCCTTAAGACGCTCAACGTTCACAGCCTTGCCCTCCTCGCTCAAGTTCCTCCTTCGGTGGTCAACAACGATACCGACACCCCGAGCCTCCTTCCTGCCAATACCCGCCTCCTTGAGCTCAGCGAGGGTGAAGCCGCGGCCCTCACGGACTTTCCTGTTGTATCGGACGGTTTGGCCGCGGACGGCGGGGCGGAGGAGAGTGAGGGGGCGAACACCAAGGGTCGCAGCCTTGGTCTTGCGGGCCTGGCGACGGCGGAGCTTGCGTCCGGGCTGGTCGAACCAGGTGCGAACCCGGAGTTGCCAGTCCTTGCGGAAGTGGTTCTGGTGGAGGACTAAAGAGATTTCATGAGCCCAGGAGATTTAAACGCGAACGTGAGGAGTATGCACCGTTGTTGTGAGCGAAACCCATGGCGTGGTCTGTACAGAAGAAAGGGAGGGAGTCAGCACAAAACGCAAAACCGATGTAAGGTACCCTCAGCCGAAGTCTCTACATCCAGCGTTCGGACAGTCGATCCAGCCATTCCTTCGTCCAAATTCCTCCTTTCAACCGCAACGACCGTCCAAACGCCTTCCGTAGAGACGTTCTGGCAAACATCTGAGGGTGTAGGGGGACATACTGACCTTGAGGGGGGTAGTCTTGACGGTGAGTGCGCCCTCTTGCTCGCTACCTGTGGCTTCCTTGCCGTGAGTTTGGACGGAGTTTCAAAGAGCGGCGCCAACTTTGCGCGTTAAACTAGGGCGCTTGAGCGGTTTCCTTTTTCTGTTCGAATGCTCTTCTTCCGGTCCGGACTTTGTTCTCGTCACTCAACGCTGTCGCGTATCTTCAAACTCGAATTCCGTACGTGACATACCTCTCTCGGTCTAGCGTTAGGGTTCACAATAAGGCTCTCCAGATTCCTATGCTGTCTATGCATTTCTGCCGCTAAAATATGCGTGGCTCAAACCGTGTCGACATGGTGTCTGTGGCTTCAACGATATTTGTCTAGTGGCTGGCCTGAAGCGTCTTCTGGCATGCATCTCAATCAGAATGTTGCTCTCGCCACACGTATCGAACTATATCGAGACCTCTCAGTTCCCGATATCGGATACATTTATGGCACAAGATCGAACCACGACGGCCCACACTGTACCGCTCGTCTTGAGACCTGCCTGGCTTCAACTTCAATAGACTCAGAGACATCACGCTTCGTTCTGTTCTTCCAAAGGCTGGAATACGGTCTTATCAGTGGGATCGCCGGTGTACAGCTGTGGCACTCCAGTATGTTCCCAACATGCTTCTCCACTCCTATTCATCTACTAACAACAACCCCAGGAATTCACACACACCAGCTCAGAATGCTGTCACTTTACGTTGCAAATGTCGTTGCTCGCACCCACAGCTGTCAGCCGGAATATCAGCCGCAGAGCGCAAGAACGATCTAAGGCATCCTTGTGACGCATACTCTGACCGCGGTGTGCGGTTGGATCGCTCGAACTTGGGCTTCGTGACCGTCCTTCCGAGCGTGCTCGGACTCGGAGGGATATATACTGCGTATCCGGACGATACGATGGGTGCTTCTTCATCCTCATTGCTACCCTACGGCAGCGTACCACTCGCACTACGATGTCTTCTGGTCTTCACGCAGATCCTCCCTTCCACGTCGCGCACGTAGGCTCTCTCCTCCGTCCGAGGGAGCTCCTGGAGAAACGTTCCCAGTTCGAGAACCAGCAGTGCACTGCGGCGGAGCTCAAAGCTGCAGAAGACGCCGCGATTGCTAAAATCGTGAAGTTCCAGCAAGACCTGGGTTTGCGCGTCGTCACGGATGGCGAGTTGAGGAGGTGCGTTTCGCTTTGCTGCGCGATGACGCCGGGCCGAGTAACTGTCCGTGGTTCAATAGGCGGTTCTACTTCGAGGGGATGTTTGAAACACTGGAGGGTATGACGTTCGTTCCCAATCGTACGTCCTCTCACATAGATCGCGGCTGAGTGCATGCTCACTTACTTTTGATCGTTTCGCTTACACGACGCAGGATCTCTGGACGAGTGCAGGGTACTGCAGCATCCCAGAAGCTACCTACGCGGCTACATAAGCTAATTGACGCGCTTTTCAGGAATACCTCCCCTACATCCAGGTGATCCGGGCAATGGGCATGACCGACACGCCTTCAGTGTTCACCACGGTACGCTGCGGAATGTGCTCATACGTCACTGGCAAGTGCACTGACGCGACAACCTTAGTCTAAGATCAAGCGGAGCAGGGGTGTATACACGGAGGATTTCAAGTTCTTGAAGAGTTTGGTAAAACCGGAGGTACGGGGTCTGTACCTTGTCAAGCAACGGTGTTTAATCTCGGGCTTTAGGAAGTCGAGACGCTAAAAGTTACGATAGTCTCTCCCATTTGGTTGCATCTCCGTCACGGATCTCAGCATACCTACGACCTCTCCGTGTACAAGAACGACGGTAAGCCCGCTGTCAACGCGGTCGCTCCCAAACTTCTGAATTTGACTCAACAGACGAGTACTTCAATGACCTCATCCAAGCTTACTGCGAGGAAATCAACGAGCTCTACGCTCTTGGATGCCGACAAATCCAGATCGACGATCCCGGCTTTTGCTTCTTCTGTGCCCAGTCCATGATGGATGGAATGGCAAGAGCTGGGGACGATCACGGGGCACTGCTGATGCAGTACATCGCGGTCTACAACGCTATCACGAAAGGGCGACCGGACGACTTGATGATTGGGGTCCACATGTGCCGGGGTAACCGCATGGTAGGTGCAATAATTCATTTGTCTATACGCCGTGCACACGACTTGAGGTGTTTGATACATGATGACGTCAGGGAATGCATTACTGCGAAGGAGGATACAATGCTGTCGCGGAGAAGATGTTCGTGGATCTGGATGTGGACTGCTTCTACGTATGTCCATGACAACAAAACGCTGTGCTGCTCACCGACTGACACTTCTCAAGCTTGAATATGACACCGATCGCGCTGGAGACTTCCAACCTCTGCGTTACTTGCCGCTAGGGAAAGTGGCGGTTCTTGGGCTGGTGACAACGAAGAACGGCACGGTGCGTACACAACCGTGATCAATGGCGCGTTTAGATGAATTGATGGCAATCGTCTATTATGTGCGACGATTAGCTGGAGAACGCCAGTGACATCAGGGCTCGTGTCGAAGAGGCTGTTGAGATCATAGCTGGTGGCTACCCCACACGGTCTCGTGAGGATGCCCTACGCCAGTGAGTGCAGCGGCTGCGATTGGACGCGTACGTAGGGCGGCCCAGGCTGATGATAGATTGCTTGTGTACAGAGTTTGCCTGAGCCCTCAATGCGGCTTCGCGTCGACGGTCGAAGGGAACCCATTGACAGAAGAGGTACGGTGTCAGCTGTCGTTCGCGATGTCGCCAATGGCTGATTGTTCGTGTACAGGACCAGACGAAGAAGCTGCAGCTGGTGTGTGAGGTGGCTCGAGCGGTCTGGGGATGACGATGCAGCGATAGTACCGAGTTCTTGTATTGTGGCCGAGGTGTACCTGTGTATATATGGGAGCTGTGTGATGCTACGACTGGGCAGAGAACCGAGGAAACGGCGAGTGTGCTGAGTCAGCGCCCAGCAATGGAGCCAGACGCGTCCCAGTCTCCGTGCGCCAGACGCCGAGCCGTGTCGCTCCTCGTCCTGGCTCTCCTCTCCCACCGCTCCTCTTCGCCTCCTTCCTCCTCCTCGCATCGCCTTCGTCCTCCTTGTCGCTCGCTTTTCCTTTCTCTCCTATAAAGCATCCTACTTCCGACTCTCACTTCGGTCGTACGGACGCTCTCGCATCCCACATCAGCTTGGCGTGGGAGTCCTCTAGCCGATCACCTTGCCGCCTGACTCTCAACTTTCCAACCAGTTCTCCGCACATCTTCCCCGTAGTTCCGGCCCAACATGGCTCTCTCAAAACACCACCATCGCCAACAGCCCTCAGATCCCTTCTCTGACCAGGCCACCGTCTCCTACTCATCCTACGGTGTCCCTACTCTCACCAGAAACGCCCCTCCCCAGCAGGCCGCTGCACGCCCCCCTCCAGTCCCTCCCAAAGTCCCCTCCAAAGCATCCAGGATGCCCAACGGAGACAACGTCGCTGACGCCGTCAGGGAAGTCGTGACCGTCCGCCGTATCGACCCCACCAGCCCTCCTCGTACTCGCATGGGCAGGAGCCAAACCCAACTACCCCCGTATGTCCTGTCACGCGCCCTCTCATCGCGATAACGACTCACGTCCTTTCCCCACAGACCAATTATCAAACCTGTGTCGCCAAGGCGCTCCGCCTCTCAAGATTCCACTCCCGTTCCTCCGGAGAAGGACAAGGGCAAGGCTCGTCGTCCTGCGAATAAGAAAGGTTCATCGCACGCCGATGTCATTGATAGGCTTGATTTCTCTGGAGTTGGACCCAGTGCGTTGTTCAGTTCGTCTCTGCGGTGTTCATGCTGCTCACGACCATTTTTTGTGTAGTGTTCCACCACGACGGTCCATTCGATGCTTGTGCACCGTCTCGCAATCGCCACCGCACAAAGGCACCGATGTACGCATGGAGCGGCGCTCCACTAGAAGATAGGGATGCATTTGCGGCCGCTCGAGAGATTCCTCCCAGTGCCTACCCTTCCTCTCCATACCCAACAACACCGGGGGTTTATGCGCCCTACGAAGCACCCAAGAAGAAGCACGATGCTATCGCCGAGGCTTGGGGAGTACATGAACCCGAACCTTTCGAGGACTTCTCCGCAGGCGGAGGAGCCATACCTCGCAACAGCGGCGACTTCTCGACCACTGCTACTCGCGCCGCTGCAGGCAACGGCGCGCGCAAGACCCGGGACAATAGGGATCCGCGAGACAAGTACAGGGAATACCTTGATGATGCTCAGCCTTCTCCTTCCCGTCGACAGGGCGGCAGACGGCCTAACCTCCCGCCTCCTCAGCCCGTCTTCGCTGCGGACGGCGAAGTTGAAAGTAGCAGCCCACCGTCTCCTACTTTACCAGCTTCACCCGGTGCACCTAAGCGTACCAAGTCCCTGATGCACCGCATTCGCAAGATGCGCGATTCCCCCAATGTCCCGGTCAACTACGATGAAACCAACCCCGAGCAAGAGCTGCCTTCCTCGCCTGCCGAAAACGGCGCGGTGAAGCCTACCCGCCCGACGCATCGATCGCAGAATTCCTTCCTGGGTCGTCTGGGTCGTGGAGCCAACGTCCCCAGCAAAGAAGGTATATCCCCTACCTCCGAATCTGAGCAATTTGTTTACGTCGATGATCCTGCTCGTGTTCGGAAGGATAAATCTCTACCCGCAACGCCTCCGATCAAAGGGGAGACTTCTCCCACGGAGTACGCTGACGGCTACTTCGAATCCGCTGCTGGTGGCTACGCAACCTCCCCAGGTGGTCTCGGACGCAGGACTAGTTTGTTAAAGAAGGTGAAGGGCGTTGTAAAGCACCAACGCTAAGTGACCTCCCATCCTTCTTCATGCATTCCACTTCATTCGTTTTTCTTTCCTTACTATGCCCATCCCTGATGATCGCTGTATGAACCTGTCATTCTCACCTCGTCCTACAAACTCCCGCTATAATCGTCTTTTCGTCGCCTCCACACATCTGCAAAGTGTCGAACTCTCTTTCCTTTCCTGACTAGAGTTTTTGATATGGGCTGGACGTGTTTTCACCACGAAACACTTTTTGCAACATTTCTTTATCACCATTTCTTTCTCACTTGTACAATCAACGCCCAATGACGCTTGTATCCAGAATATTTCGTTAGTTACCCAGGTCCAATATACCTATTCGACTGGCTGCTTCCTTATTTTTCTTCCTTCGGACCTAGTGTACTAGCTGTACTTTGTCTTCCAATCGCTTCTTGATGACAGTTGGCTTCGTAGTCCTCAAGTATGTATGTCCTGTCTTCACCGTCGTTTCCCTTGTACAAATTGGAAGCTTCCTTCGCATCGATATCGCACACTCGCACACGTTCCTGAATATGAGTCGAGTATATTGATACATACATTGAATGCTTCTGAACTTCTACACGACACGATTCCGCTGCCTCGCGTTCATACCGGCTTGCGCTATGCTCTGCTTCACCGAGTCAATCTCGACTTCTCCTCTGTGGAAGATTCCTGCGGCCAAAGCGGCCTCCACGCCCGTCTTCTCGAACACGTCGACGAAGTGGGCTGGACTTCCTGCACCACTGCTGGCCACCATCGGGATACGGACGTTCTTGCGCACAAGCTTGACGAGATCCAAGTCGAAGCCTTTGCCTGTACCGTCGCGATCTATGCTGTTGAGTAGGATCTCGCCTGCACCCAGCTTCTCCACTCCTCTGGCTAGCTGTACGACTGACAGCGGTCGGTTCTCCCGTCCACCGCTCACCGTGCACTGGTACCACCAAGCCTTGCCCTGCTCCTCATCCGACGTGCCGTGAACGACCTCGTCTTTGTACGGCCCGTCATACGTTGGGTCGACGTACACCCTCCGTGGGTCGATGGACACGACGACAGCCTGCCGACCGTACGCTTTCGCGATAGTCTCAATCGCACTCGTGCCGTCTCCTTCTCCGACGCCATCTGCGGTTACCCTCTCCCGCATGCGTTCCACGGCGTAGACCGCCTCGGAAGCGATACTCACCTTATCCGCCCCTGCCCGGAAATACAGCCCTGCCACCTCCAGCGCAGACCGTTTCGTCCCGTCCGGATCGACTGTATCTTTGATACCTCCGCCGATGGTGAGGGGTACAAACACCTCTTCGGCTGCGGCACGAACGACGGCCAACATGGGCTGGTCGCGCAAGGGAGAGTGCCGGAAGGAAGTGATGTTCATGAGACACAGCTCGTCTGCGCCGGCTTTGTAGTACTTCTCCGCCAGCGCGACCGGTTTGCCGAGGTTACGGACTGCACCTGCGGCCTGCGTCTGGACTGCTCCCTGTGCTGAGGGTGCCTTTTCGCGCACGTCGTATTGGTCGCCTTTGGTGACGACCAGATCGCCCTGGTCATTCGATCGAACGTCCATACAGGCGACGACGCGCTTGGTCAGTCCATCGCGCGGTCGTGGCGGACGAGGGATACGTGGTGTAGGAGGTGCATGAGACCGCGAGCCTTCGGACTCGTTGAGCCAGGCTGAGAGGACCTCCAAACCCGCCTGGCCAGACTTTTCGGGGTGGAACTGAGTCGCGAAGACGTTGGCTTTGCGGACCGCCGCAACGAAGATCTCCTGTCCGTATTGCGTGACGGAGTGGACCCACGCCGCTGCCTCCGGGTTGCTCTCGGGGTCGTATGGCGCGCGGTAGGAATGCACGTAGTAGTAGTGAGATTGCGGGGCGATGCCTTCGTCCGATTTGTCCTTACTGTCCAGAGGTTCTACGGAGTTCCATCCCATGTGAGGGACGGTCTTGTCCGCGTTGCTGAATAGCTCTATGGTGCAGGGGATCAGCCCGAGTCCTCGTGAAGAGGGTGATTCGGCAGATGATTCGTAGAGGACTTGCATGCCGACGCATATTCCGAAGTAAGGTCTGCCGGACGCAATGTATGCTCGGAGGGGCTCTAGCAAGCCCTTCGATTCTAATGCGCTGATGGCACTCCCAAAGGCCCCGACACCAGGGAATATAAGGCTCTACATATCGTTGAAATGATGAAGTGAATGGATGTACATGTGCGAGGAACGAGACATGGACATACGGTGGCTTTCTCGAAGTCATCAGCGGACGTGATCCACTGGAAGTTATGGCCAAGTTTTCTCAGTGTGTTGGCCAGACTTTGCACGTTGCCAGCACCATAGTCAAGGAAGAAGAGACCCATGACCGTCGAGGAGATGCAAAGTCAACTGTGAGGATGGAAACCGCCATGATCAAGAGACCCGGCGGATGAGATAAAAAGTGTGTGCCTCGCGTGCATTTCGCCGAGTCATGCATGGGCCATATTTGACTCATTCTGTCGCAGACCACCCTCGTTTCGCTGGCCGTTACGCCATTCCTGCGCGATGCTGGCAGACCAGGTCGTTCGCTGGCAGGCTCGCTTTGCCGCCAATAAACGGAGAGTATGTAAAGCAGACGAAGCAGGAGATGACTAGGCCCAGCCGGAGTCAGATCCCTTGCACCGACCTTGCACCGACACAAATTTGCACCTCTCTCTGCAACGTCCACCACCACCGCCTCCCGTACACCGTCTCTTCTCCCCTCCTCATCGTTCACGACGATGCCAGCTGCTCCCATTTCCATCCCTCAGCCGACGTCCCCCAAGGCAGTCACGGTGTCGCTGTCACCGACGTCCTCGACACTTCATGAACGATTCCGCAAGAACTCCATCGGGTCGCACCCGTCCGTGCGCATGCCCAAGGTTCTCCACCCCATCGAGAACGAAGACTTGAAGTTGCTCTTGTTGGAAAACATCAGTCAAGATGCCGTCAAGGCGTTCAGGGCTCAAGGCTTCCATGTAGACCACTCGACGAAGGCCATGTCGGAGGATGAGCTCGTAGAGAAGATCGGTTCATACCATGCCATCGGTATTCGGAGCAAGACTAAGATTACAGAGCGAGTGATCAAATCTGCTTCAAAGGTATGTGACCGAAATTTGTCGATTCGTGTTCCGTGCTCATTTACCTCGTATGACCAGCTACTGGTCATCGGCTGCTTCTGTATCGGCACCAACCAGGTCGACTTGATCACCGCTGCTAAAGCCGGCATACCTGTCTTCAACTCTCCCTTCTCTAACTCTCGCTCTGTCGCAGAGTTGGTTATATCGGAGATTGTCGCGCTCTCGCGTCAGTACTTCGAGCGTGGCTGGGAGATGCGGAATGCTATATGGAACAAGCAGTCCAAAGGATGCTGGGAGGTCCGAGGGAAGACTCTTGGTATTGTGGGGTACGGTCACATCGGGTCTCAGCTCTCCGTCCTTGCGGAAGCCTTCGGAATGCGCGTCCTTTTCTACGACGTGGTCAACATTATGCCTCTTGGCTCAGCGCGTCAAGTCGAGTCGCTGGAAACTCTTCTGTCCGAGGCCGACTTCGTTACCCTGCACGTTCCAGAGCTTCCAGAGACGACAAACATGATCTCAGCGGAGCAGCTCGCGCAAATGAAGTCAGGCTCTTATCTCATCAACAATGCTCGTGGTCGCGTCGTGGATATTCCTGCTCTCATTGACGCGTTGCGCTCGAAACACCTTGCGGGTGCCGCCATCGACGTCTACCCCGCGGAGCCTTCCTCCAACGGTGCACCGTTCGACAACTCGTTGAACAAGTGGGCTTCAGCACTCCAATCCCTCCCCAATGTCATCCTTACGCCTCACATTGGCGGCTCCACGGAGGAGGCACAGACGATGATTGGAGAAGAGGTATCTGCGGCCCTCTCACGATACCTCAACTACGGTGCCACGGTCGGCGCGGTCAACTTCCCAGAAGTCGACCTTCGCGCCATTACAGCGGAGCAGGGCGGTCATGTCCGTATCTGTCATGTGCACAACAACATCCCCGGTGTGCTGCGGCAGGTCAACGAGGTGCTGTCACCCTACAACGTGGAGAAGCAGTACTCGGACTCCAAGGGCGACACTGCTTATCTCATGGCGGATATCGCAGACGTCAGCCCTCACGACATCAATAAGCTCAGGGAGCTTATTAGCAGGACCAACGCCAACATCCTCACTCGTCTTCTCGCTTAGGTGTCTCGGAGAACTTCATCGTTCTACACACAAAATTCTGCCATGGACGTTTAACATAGAAACCTAGACGGAGATTCTCTTCGGGGTCTTCACTCAACTGGAGATGTATCGGTGTTCAACATACCTGTAGAAGTAGTGCTATTTTCTCAACATCCTTGTACTCGTCGTTCTGTCTCAATAGTGAATGTCCATAATTATACACAGCTTCTAACAATACATCGAGACGAGCAAGAGAAAAATGCAGCAGCCGAAGATGAGGACTACGCGTCCTCCTCTGGATCGCCTATACCACTTTGCAAGATAGCAAAGGTGGTCTCAGACTCAGGCAAGCATGGCGAATCGTAGATCTTCGCCTGACGAGTGTTTCCTCTGCCTTTCTTCAGTTGCAGTCTGTAGGCAGCCATGAGCATGCGATCATTTTCCCGTTTGCATATACTTACCGTGTCGTAGAAGCGTGAGCCAAGATGTTACCACCAACAGGTTTCTTCTCATTTCCGACGTACGGGCCAGCGGATGCGTCTGGATTTGACATCACCTGATTGCTGATAACAACTGCGATTCCGAACTGCAAAATGGTGTGAGGTTGGCTTTCAATCAGGCTATGTTCAGAAGGATAGCACGCACCTCATCCGCCAGTCTCTGCAAGGTGCGTAGGAACTTTCCCAGATGCGCCTGTCTCGCTGACAGTTCACCACGACCAGCGAAGTCTGTTCGGTAAAGGTTCATGACCGAATCCACGATGAGCAAGCAGAATCTACACAAATCTCGTCAGATCAATAGCTCAAGCAGAACATGGTGGCGCATATAACCAGTCTTCTCCACGACACCTACCGAGATTCAGACATGAGGGCACTAGCGGATGTCAAGAGCTGGTTCTGGTGGTCGGCATTGTATGCGCGCGCATACGCAACATTATCGAGGACTTCTTCTCCGTTCAAGCCTAGGCGCTCTGCGACGGCGAGCAGACGGACTGGACGGAAGGTGCCCTCCGTGTCGATGTACAGGCACTTCCCCTCTCCACCTCCCATGTCGACCGGAAGTTGACATGTTACGGCGAGCGTATGGCATATCTGAGACTTTCCAGTACGGAACTCGCCAAAGAGCTCAGTGATGGCTCCCGTTTCTATCCCTCCACCGAGCAGCGCGTCAAGGTTCTTGGATCCAGTCGTGATATGAACCAGTTCAGATCTACGAGCGTGGACTTCAGTTGCACTCTGAAAGCCGAGAGGTATAATCTTGTGCGCTGCGGGGCGCGCAGGCGATAGTGAGTACCTTGTGGAGGTTGGACGAACTAACAAAGCGCACCTTCCGCCAAAATCTTGTCTGCCTTCTGCTCAGATATTCCTCTAATCTGCATGAGTGCTTTCTTCGGGGTATATGCGACAGCTTCTACGGTATTGAGGCCACTCTCTGAGAGTTTCTTGATATCTTGTGGGTTGATGCCCGCTTCCTGCAGCTTGTTGACGAGGAGAGGACCGGACACTTGGAGCTCATCGTCCTCTTCAGGCTGCTGAGATAGTTGCGACATCGTTTTGTGGACGGACTTCAGACGATGGTAGAAGTAGGAAAGGCAAGGAAGAGGAGAGTCTGAGTTCGTCTGTCGTGGTGGTAAGAAGAAGCCTCGAGGACGCGCCAGTCATGCTACCGAACGCGTCGTAGTCAGGTGATCGCGATGCGCTTGTGAAGCGCCCAGAACATCAGTGACACAAGTGTCCAACTCTCTGCTTCGTGACAGGCTGACAAGTCATGGACCTTTCTCGATGCTGCTCCTGAAAATCTTTCACCAATATTCCACCAGCACGAAAACCACGAATCCTGACATTATAGAATACTAGTAGAGGATATGATAACATGGCTGACCTGCCCATTATGTAGACCCTGGGCGTAGAGAAGTTCCCCATGGCGACTTGGAATCCTTGGCCAAGGCAGTTTCCAGCCATTCTACCGCAGACACATCCAACACCACCCTCGGCCACTTCACTAGGTCGTATACGGTGACTTCGGATACCCTTTTAGCCTCGACTTTGTAGAGGTTGCCGGCCGCTCGCTCCAATCCTTCTGGTATCTTCTCGTCTCCTGTGACAAACAGCGTCTTCCGCCATCCAAGATCATTTAAGCGTTCCGCGAGAGTCTTCGTCTTCGCAGTCGACCATGACAGAGTCTGCACAATGCCCAAGCCGTGCTCCTTCACCCTCGCACTCAACGCTACGCGTAGACCCATCATGATGACTTTACGCGGCAGTTCAGTGCTGAAGTCTCGCGGCTTCGGTCCAAAGGCAACTCCTCCTCCCCTGAGCATCGGGCTCTGTGCATCTCCTAGACGCGCCCTTCCCGATCCCTTCTGCGGCCTAATTTTCCTCCCTGATCCACGAACTTCGCCACGAGTCTTGGTGGAAGCCGTTCCTTGGCGTAACGAATCTAGGTGCTGAACAACGCAGAGATGGAGAACGTCGCGGCGGATGGGGTGGGAGAAGATGAAAGGGTCCAGCTCGACGACTTCGTCTTGACGCGTATCTGTCTCCGAAGGCACTAGATGAGACAGAGTGACATATACTGGCCGGTTGAGGGAGATAGCTGCATCTTGAGTGTTAGCAATTGCAGGAAAGAAGTAGCCTGATTGACATACCTTGATTTGAAGCAATAGTGCTGCCGCCTTTCGACAGAGTGCTCGCCGTTGCAGTGGCAAGACTTAGTGGTAGGTCATGGCTGAAAGATTCTGCTACCGTTGCAGTAGACAGCCACCGTCGTCCAAGCTAAAGGTAAGATAAGTTATGCATTGGACGAAGACAAAATTCTCTCAAACGCACCTGGTTAAATGCACGCCTGAGCCCCAGAGACATCCTATCCTGAGTTGCCTACGAACGAACAGTGGTGAAGAAGACAGCAGACGACTCAGAGAGTGCACGCTCATAGGCGCTGTCCAAATCAGGATTGAGCCACGTGGAAGACGTTAGCGCCTTCTCAACGCCTCGCAACTCAAGGGGGTGTATCATCGGTATACCGACCACTCAACTCCTCGAAGACGGGTGAGTCTATGCTCCTAGACCCTCGACATCTCTGCTATGCCGTCCGTATGCCCATAGAGAAGTGCTGTACCTGCGACAGAAGCGGTGGAAATGGATGGATTGACAGGCTTTGGGCTGGATGGCAGCGGCGGCTCGCAGATGTCCTTCCTGGAAATCCGACGATTTACTGACATACTCCTTCTTGTCTCCTAGCTCAAGACTCGCCGAACTATCCGGCTCATCCGTCTTATTGTAATCATGGCATCAACCAAGGCCGTCCAGACTTTCGGCAAAAAGAAGGTGTGCACCACCAGTCGTCGTTACTTTCAAAGATACTAACCAAGCCCTCACTCTAAGACCGCGACAGCGGTCGCCCACGCAAAGGAGGGTCGTGGCCTCATCCACATTAACGGCTCCCCTATCAGCCTCCTCCAACCCGAAATCCTTCGTTTCAAGGTCTACGAGGCCGTTCTTGTCGCCGGAGAGGAGTCTTTCGGCGGTGTCGACATCCGCGTCCGTGTAAAGGGAGGAGGACACACTTCACAAGTCTATGCTATCCGCCAGGCGATTGCTAAGGCAGTTGTTGCGTATCACGCCAAATACGTTGACGCGTTCAGCGCATTGGAGTTGAAGAAGAAACTTGTCGCCTACGACAGGACACTCTTGATCGCGGATCCCAGGCGGATGGAGCCAAAGAAGTTCGGTGGTGGAGGAGCTCGTGCACGCAGGCAGAAGAGGTACGCAGTATTGTCTTGTATATTTGACCAATATCTGATGTTTTGCGTGCAGTTACCGGTAAATGCTACCGGGTGGTGTGGTGGTCCTTCTTTGCATTCTCATGCTTTCATACGTTCAACGCCTCTATACATCATGCTGTATGCCATTATCACATGCAATCTCATGAAATGTACCTAGTACACGCGTAACACCGAACGAGTTCACATTGATTTGTAGGCGTTGAATGATTGCTCGGTATGGGGTTTGTCGGCTCTGAATGAGAGTTTTAGAAACTAGATGCGATCTCGCCAAAGGTGTGCTCCGCTCGCTCGGCTCCGCTACCAGCGCTCGTCCAAACTCTTCAACATCCGCCTCTGGCGCGACAGAGGGAGGGCCGCTCGCCCAGTTGAGCTGCATCCGACGACTTCCCCCCTGTTCATCGTCGTAACACGACGTGCAGCATGCCTACCGTACCCTGTTCCAACTCTTCTTAATCTCCGTGCCATCACTATTTACCACTTCGACGTTGATTGTCAAACAGCAAACGCCCTCCTGTTACTTTTTCCAGCTGCAACGCGCCTCATCGACATGAGCGACGCTCCTCGTCGTCCTTCACCATCCCTTCCCTCCCCTCCTCCAGAATTTTTCTGTACCAGCAATGGCGAGCCGTTGCAGATATGGATTCAACACGGTACCTGTGGCTCAGAACTCCCGCGTCTTTTGAAAGTGGGTGATGTGCCACTCGTTGTGTATATGCTGCCAATGAACTGACCCGTAAACCGCCTCGTGCAGAAAGGTGGTGCCATAATGCGCTTTAAACCAGAAGAGGCGCATATATGCCTGATTCTGAACAACTCGCATGATGGTGATGAGCGCAATAACCAGGCTGAAGAGCTTGGTATGCGTAACGATCTCATTCGACAGTGGGACAATCCACCCCACAGAGTCGTGCTCGACATTGAGTGGGCGCGGACTGCCCTCAAGCAACGCAAGGTATCGTTGGAAGCAGATAACTGGGCAGGCCATCACTTAGCACTGCACCAAGCTTCGACCCATAAGTCAGTCACTTCCTCAGCTTCCTGCAGTACACGACTCCTTACATCGTCGTCTATAGCCGCCCTCTCCCGACGCCGCGTCACACTCCGAATGATGCTTCGCCGGTTGCAAATCCTGCTCCTCCTGTGTTGCCTCCCGCTGTACAAGCAGCCCAATCACCTGCAGTAACTCCGGCACAAACACCTAGCTTGGCTCCTCAAATACCTGCTCAAGTGTCATCACAGCCAGCACCGATGAATGCCGACATGCAGCAGCAGCTTGCCATCTATCTATACCTCTCCCAAATGCAGACTTTGGACGCATCTCAGATGGCCGCGATGACGCATATGATGAATGGCAAGTATATGCTACCCCACAACTTTATTTGCTCGTGGACTAACTATAGTTCAAGCGTGCTTTCCTCTAGGTATTCCGAATGGTTCCATGCCTGCTGTACCGCAATTGTCGGCACAATCTTCGATTCCCTCTACCAGCGGGCAAGTTGCTACCACTTATGCCGAAGTCAATTTGCCGCCCTCTTTGAAACGGACGTCTCACGTCGAATCAAATCACTCAGCGTCCACAAACGATCGAAAGGCGAGACGAGGTTCAAAGCGATCGCGCGACGATGATGACGACGACGACGACGACAGCGATGACAACGACAGTCGACGTGAAAACCACCGATCTTCACTGTCGCGCAAGGGTAGCAGACGCAAACTCGATTCAATCTTCACCGACAGCGATGGAAAGCCACTTCGTTTGTTCTTGGCCATGAACTTGCAAGACAGGAAGAGATATGTGGATGACATCAAAGTATGCCAAAATCAGTCACAATAAAGGCTTGGTTGATCTCACTTATTATTATCTCCGCAGAAGCATGGAGGTCGAATTGCCACAGAGATACCGGAAGCAGATTATGCCATTTTATATCCCTTCGATAAATCCTATGGAAAGTTCCTCGAACAATGTGAAGAACACACTACACCAGCCTTATCGAAGGCATTCGTGGACGAATGCATTGAGAAATCTGCATTACTGGATTTCGAAGATTTCTACGTTGCGGAATCAGTGGTCATCGAGCCTCCCAAACGCCACCGCGGTCGACCTAGCAAGACAATCATCATGAGTCTCGATGTAGCGGCAAAACGCGAAGCTGCAAAGCAAGAACGGCTCTCTCCCGTCAACCTCCCACCTCCGAGAACCAAGCTCAAGCTGAAAGCTCAACCACCCACATCAACCCTGAAGAAGGTTTCACCCGTAAAAACCGAAGCTTCAAAGCCATCTCCCCATTCGAGACGTGCAAGCGGGGCGCAGCCCGCTGGAACGAGAGGTGTCATTGCACTCTCCAGATTGGACCGACGTCCTACGTCGAGATCGCCATCGCCGGCGCCACCCGTGGACGCGGTCAGATATTCTGAAGGCAGAAACCTGTACACGGAAGCAGAGATACAATACATGCTCAAATACATGTCGAAGCTATTCAATCGAGATCATGAAGCTGGCATAGCTGCGCTGTCACAGAAACTGCACGACAAGGTACCACACAAGCCTGTAATTTTCGGATTTATACTGATGGGTGCTTGAATAGATGCCCCAACATTCAGCAGCTTCATGGAATGCCCGGCTCAAGAAGTATGAGCTCGAAATCGAGCAGATCAGGAAGAGATGCTCAATCAAGCACCGCAAGGCTCAAAATGCCGCATTCGACGACATAGTGAACTGGTTTGTGAGCGGAAAAGCTGATGGCATACTTGAGGACAATGATGTATGGCCTGTACTTGCTGCTGAAGTGGGTCATCTGTTTCCGAGCTATATCAGAAACCGGTCTGACCCTTGCCTATTAAGCATCAGTACATGAACCATCGGGAATGGGAGAAGTATTGGAAGGACAATGGACAGAAGATAAATCGAGAGGTTGCTAAACGTCGGCAGGAGGACGTCGTTGACGATTGAAAGTCTATAGGTCGTCCCATTTTCATGCATTCCCACTGCACATGTTCATTTCGTTTTTCATATGAAGTAGGTCCGTAGTATTGTAGTTGATGTGGTCATGCACTTGTCTCCATTATTTGTATACGCTGTTGCACGGTATATCCTGGATTCGCTACGATGCGCACATTGTGAGATTGCAGAACGAAAATCGACAAATCATATATTAGAGCAACCGGTCTATTCTGATGGTTCTGCCGGGGCCGACGTCTGCAACGGCGACGGCGGTGGGTGCTTGAAAAATCGTCGACGCCTCTCTTCCTTCGATTCTGGTGTCGCAGAGCCAGATATTGTCTTTCCTCCATAGTCAAACGTGCCAACAGCAGCTCCAAGCACTGCGCACGAAGCGACCGCCATTGGTAGGGAGCGAGCTAAAGGATTGCTATCAGAGGCATAAACTCATTCCAAGTGCGATGTACATTACGGACCTCGAATGCCTGCCAAAAATCCGGCTGCACATCCTCCCGCAACTCCATTCAACGCGTCGTCCTTTTCACGAGTGTTGGCGACTACCGAATCCGTGAAAGCGAACGTGAAGCCCATTGCAGCTGGGAAGCAGCATGCAAGTGATGAGTAACGTGGGCGAAATTGGTGGGGAAACTGGACCAGTAACATACCGAAGAATCCAATGGTCCCGCCAGTTCGTGTAAAGAAGCCAGCTGCGCCTCTTGTGTGCTTTCCAAGGGCATTTTGAACGGTACTGACAAATGCACCGACAGCAGCAGCCTGCGCGCCGACGATCGAAGCACTGTATATCGTTGGGCGGGGTTGATAGGTGCTGAGCGTGGGTTTGGCGGTACTTGACTCGCCCTCGTTGGCGTCGGCCATGGTGAACCTCGAACGAGACGAGAGGGCGAGGACGAGAGGGAGATGAGTGGGAGAGAAAAGCAGCCAAGGCCGTCGGTGCGAGTGGGTATGTTGAGCGTGCCAACGTCCGTGACTGGCACTGTGCTCGTTCAGGCGCCTGTACGCGTCCCGATTTGGACCGAGTCGCAGGCAATCACATCTCTCCAATTACCTTCACCTTCATTCTCTTGTTCTAATAGCATTCTCTTCCATCGAACGAAGCGTTCAGAGGTTCAGAGGCACGATTGAGCACGGGGCTACTCAAGACCCTTCTTAAGCCATCACCGTCGTCGCACCCAGCGGCGATAGGTCAGTATGGACACGGATAACGATAATTCGCTCGGTGGAGAGGATGCTCAGGCCAGGCGTGTCCCATGGTTCAGGTGTACTCCTTCACCACAATCGGAGCCTTTCATACTAGCCAGACCAATCTCCGTAAGTCGATCTATCTACGTCGGTAATGACTCTGTTGATGAGTTCGCGCAGCGGCAAGGCAACGCCACAGATCCGCCATTCTATACCAGTCGCGTGTTCCCGTGGAACGTAGAATCACTGGAGAGACTGTACTACGGAGAACTGCTCAATACGGAGAGTGATGTTACACACTGGAAGAACGTCGTTGAGAAGTGGCAGGGCGCCATCTGTGTTGGAAGCTCAAGCAAGATTGTCGTATTCCCTCATTACGCGTCTCGTAAACGTAGAGCATTCGAAATTCTGCTACCTAAGCCTCCCAAACCTCTCAAGACAGTAAGTGTGGCGATGCTGACTTTGTTCTGTGTACTCATAGTCTTGCTTCGGAAAGTATGTCAAGCCACCACCAAAGTTCGAGGTACGCTGCGTTGCATGGGCACTGCGCGGCGGGAACCAAAGGATGGACCCAGTCATCCTCTTCTCTGCCAACAGCCTCATCTTCGTAATCGATGCGAATAGTAGAGAAGACCTAGGGACGATCCGTGTTCACGGTGGAGTCAGTTCATACCCTCTACACATGAATTCACAGCACTGAAACTCATGAGTTACTCAGGAAATCACCTCCCTCGCGACTCATCCCACACACCCTTATTGGTTCTGCGCAACGTCGAAAGACATGACAACGCGGATGTACACTCTAGAGCATCCTGCACGTCAGGTACCGAATAACCCACCTTGGCCACCGAGCAAGCATCACAGCCATGCGGGTCCTGCTTTCGGTCTCATGTCGTCTGAGCCTGAAGGTAACGGTATCGGGCGGTGCTTGGCTGTCTTTGTTGGTGGTCGATCCGGCGGACATCAAGCTGCCGTGAATTCAGTCGTATGTACAAATACTACTGCTGATTCATAAGCAGCTCTATCTCATTGTGACCATATTTTCCAGGCCTTCCATCCATTTTTGCCGCTGATCGCGACGTGCGGAGTAAGTGCCGGTCTCTGTGACCTTGATAAATGAAGCTGAACGCTCTGCTTTAGATGGACCACTGTCTCAAAATCTGGGATATCATGACCCTGACTGAAAACAAGCTCCTGCGAGAAGACAAGCCTCTTTTCTCTACCGACAATGTACATAAAGCGGGAGTCCGATCCGTACACTGGTCAGTCAGCCCACAACCCACTCTGCCGCGCACTTCGACTCACTCAACGTCCCAGGCTTAACCAAGATACACTAATATCGTACAGTGTTCCCGCCATCATGCGGACGGAGGGCGGTACTGGGAAAGGGTTCTACAACGAACCTGGTACAGGTTCGTCTTTTACATCGGGACGAAGGCGTTGAACTTTATATATATATATATATACTGATCACCAATGGTAGTCGTCATCTGGCGATGGCTAGCCTTTGATCGTTTCTTTCCGGCTGATCCCTCATTGCGGAGAGTATCTCGAGGATGCGCAAGCGTAAGTGTGTCTCATTGCTACGAACAGTGCCGTGGCTGACGTCTTTTGCGATAGGATTACAGAGGCAGTCGTGAGTGAACGATCCTGCGTATCTTCAGCTAAACGATTCTGTGAAGCTGATTTGAACGCGCAGAGAGTTTCAAGGTCCTCGCAGAGTACTCCCTCCCTATGGACTGCAAATTCGTCGACGTTCATTACGATCCTCGGACGCACGATCCCATACTTCTCGTCATACCACCCGACAGCAAGAAGATCCACATCGTCAATATGACGCACTTCAAAGCCAGAGAACCTCCTCCCTTCCCTCTGGATCAAGACCCAAATGCGCCGCCAGAGAACGAGCTACCAGAATTGGCACGGCGCATCGAGGCATCTGAAGATGAAGACGAAGAGGACGAAGAAGCGTCGCAAACCCAAGATGGAGATCAAAGCAGGTCTGCACCGCAGAAGAGTCCATGGCCACAGTTGCCTCCACCGCGACCGCTACTGCGATCTGTCCCGGGGTGGGAAGTTGGCGGTTTGGAACGCGCGGCGCAGCAGACGGGGACGACGTTGCCAAACGTCGATGCTTGTGAGGTGACAGCTGGCGGAACAGTTATCGTCGGAGTAGGGAAACGGAGCACGTTGTACATTTGGAGGTTGGACGACAAGGCAGCAACCATCCCGTCGTCATGACAGAAGCCTGGTTGCGACAGGCTGTCTATTCTTGTACCCTAACGAGCATCTCTCAAAATGTTTGATGTATCATTCCATCCACGCGAACACGACGACGTGCATGAGTGTTTTTCCCAATCTCGAACCAGCTGTATTTGTGTGTGCGCAGCAACAAAGTGGACAGGACAAAAAATGCTACTGGAGCAAGGTAACGACGAAGAAAAGCGGGGGGACGAAAGGGTGTCAAAAGGAAGGTGAAAGTCGGGAAACCATGAGCTTCCTACGGCATCTAGTACAACTGGAAGGAAAGTGGTGAGGTGAATAAGTGTATGGGGAAACGGTATCTCGGAGCGCAACACACTCCCCGCTAATCGCGCACGATGCTCTCTGTGAAAGGGAAGGGACGTCAGGACATGAATCTGCGTCAGAGAGAAGATGAGGCCGCACCAGAAAGAGAAGGGCCTAGTACAACTCGATCTCGCCGTTCAATGAGCGGGTAGCAATCTCGGGAGAGATGCGCCTATGAACAGAGTCGCGTTTGTAGGCCTCAATAACGCCTTGCGGAGCTTTCGTGGCGATCTCGGCGGGGACGTTGTTAGTGTCCTCCCTCTTGTATGCCTCGATGACACCCTGGGGCGCCTTCGTCGCAATCTCGGCGGGGACATTGTTGGTATCCTCGCGCTTGTAGGCTTCGATGACTCCTTGGGGTGCTTTGGTGGCAATCTCGGCGGGAACGTTGTTGGTATCAGCGCGTTTGTAGGCCTCGATAACACCCTGAGGAGCCTTGGTTGCGATCTCAGCGGGGACGTTGTTCGTGTCGGCACGCTTGTAAGCTTCAATCACGCCTTGAGGAGCCTTGGTAGCGATTTCTGCGGGGACGTTGTTAGTGTCCTCGCGTTTGTACGCTTCGATGACTCCTTGAGGTGCTTTGGTAGCGATCTCCGCTGGGACATTGTTGGTATCGGCGCGCTTGTAGGCTTCGATGACACCTTGCGGTGCCTTCGTGGCAATCTCTGCGGGGACGTTGTTGGTGTCTTCCCTCTTGTACGCCTCGATGACACCCTGCGGTGCCTTGGTGGCGATTTCGGCGGGGACGTTGTTGGTGTCTGCCCGGACAAAGACAGAAATGGTGTCGAGAGGCGCGGGTTCACGGCGTTGCATCGAGCGCTGCAATTCATCGACAGTTAGATATGATGCAACGATGACACGAACATGACAGATGCACGTACTCTGAGAGGCATTGGCATAGGCTGTGCGAGGGCCTGACCGATGCAGACGGCAGCCAAAGCGGCGGAAAGGAGGGTGCGAGAGACGAACATGACGAGAGGACGGTGGTTGCGAGGAGGGGCTTGAGACAGTGAACACTTATTGGGGGATGTAGGAAGTCGGTTCAACCGAAGGAAAGGACGCCCTGCGACCTGGCGCGAAGTGAGGACGAATCTGCGGATAGAAAAAAGTCAGAATATGCACGACGAGGGGCCATGGAGACGGGGCGACGTACACGAAGGAACGAGAAGGGAAGATGGGGGAAAGACGGGCATGGCTGGCTGGCGAGGTATATAAGGCTCTCGGCGGACGAATCAGAAGTGACAAGGGCGTGGGCGTCTTGTTTCCAGGGCGACATTGCGGGCTCAGCCAATCAGCGCGCGTCCTCGCGTCGTTCCCACGGCTCTCGATCTTTCGCATTTCACATTTGGCCATCTGCTCTCCGGCCGTGTTGCCTGTTGGCTCCTGCCTCTCGACACAGCTCCAGTCACTCCTCTGCCAACTGCTCGCATCGCATGTCGGACCCCCGCTTTGCTCGTCTCAAGTCCGATCCGCGGTTCAGGCGCATTCGCAAGCAAGACTCGAAAGTCGTAGTCGACGACCGCTTCAAGGGCGTCTTCCAGTCTGGAGGCAAGAAAAAGAGCAAGCATACGAAAGGTAGCGTGTTTACTGCGTGTACACCTTTGCAGAGATCTTATGTTTGGTCGCCATTGTGATCATCAGGGCGTGTCGACAAGTACGGCAGACCTCTCGCCGATACCCATGAAGAGGACAACCTCCGCAGGTTTTACCGCCTCGAAAATGAAGACGAGGAGGAATCCGCCCCCAAGGGCCCGGATTATGCTCGCGGAGCAGTCTTGATGGAGTCCTCTGACGAGGAGGATGGGGACGACAAAAAGGACGACAGCGACGACGACGGTGTAGTCGTTCTGGGACGCGACATCTCCAAACCCATTCCAGTGCCGGAGGAAGACGAGGCCGAAATCGACTTGGACGAGTCTCAGTTTGCGGATCTCGATGCTCAAGCGGAGGCGTATGCAAAACAACAAGCTGAGAACGAGGAAGAAGAGGACGAAGACACGACTGAGCATACTCGGAGGCTCGCTGTGGTCAATCTTGACTGGGATCATGTCCGTGCGGTGCATCTGTACAAGATCTTCTCGTCACTCGTGTCTCCTACAGCTCCTCCGGCGGCCTCCTCGTCTCAGAAGAAATCTTCGAATCCCAAGGACGCCAAGTCGCAAGTTGCTCGTGGTCGCGTACTCAGCGTGCGCGTGTACCCCAGCCAGTTCGGGAAAGAACGCATGGCCCGCGAAGAGGTCGAAGGTCCCCCACCCGAGATCTTCACCGGTGCTCAGATCGAAAACGAGGAGGACGTGAACGAGATTACGGTGTACGAGACGGGCGACGGGCAGGATTACAACGAGGACGCGTTGCGGAAGTACCAGCTGGAACGGCTCCGGTTCGTGGGGTTTACCGTACCGTCGTATCTTCGTCTTCGTCTTATGTGTGTCGTGTATTACAGGTACTATTATGCCATCGTTGAATGTGACACCGTCGCAGCTGCCTCGCATATCTATCGTGAACTAGATGGAACGGAGCTGGAGCGTTCGGCTAATGTCTTTGACTTGAGTTTCGTGCCGGATGGGATGTCGTTCGATGAGGAGCCTCGGTGCGTGGTACGAGTGACTCCGGACAAAAGTGGAGACTCACGTTTGTCCTCTAGAGATGACGCAACCGACGACTTGAGCGTGCCCTACAAGAACCTGGAATTCGTCACAGACGTACGTCTCTTGCATACATCCATCCCATTTACGTTCCAGCTAAACTGCTTATCACCTCCCAGGCCCTCCGGCATTCCAAAGTCAAACTCACGTGGGACGACGACGATCCAGAGCGAAACCAAATCACGCGCCGCACGCTTTCCCGCAAAGAGATCGACGAGAACGACTTCAGGGCGTACATCGCCTCTTCCGAATCCGAAGACGAAGGTGACGCCGCTTCTCGCGACAAGCTACGCGCTCTGCTGCTTAGCGGTGGGGACGATACGCTTCCGGAGGGGTGGGGGCAGGGCGAGGATGGGGTGGGTGGTGGTGCGGATATGGAGATTACGTTCACGCCGGGGTTGAGCGAGACGAAGAATGTGGAGGATGAGACGACGTTGGATGCGTATAGGAGGAAGATGCGGGAGAAGAAGAAGAAAAGGAAGGAAGAGAGGACGGAGAAGACAGTGGAGAAGAAGGGAGAGGAGGAGGAGGGTGCTTTGGCGGGCGATGACTTCTTCGCTGCGGGAAGCGGAGCCGAGAGCGACGATGAAGAGGAGAAGCCTCGCCTAAAGTCAAAAGACAAGAAGAAGAGCAAGAAGACTCGCGAAGAGCCTTCCGAACCAGCCACGCGCCGACCGTCCACTGCTGAAGAGCTCGCTCTGATTGCGGCATCCGACAACCCCGACAAGGACCCTAAGCATTTCGACATGAAGGCGATCGTCAAGGCGGAGAAGGCGAAGGGCAAGAAGAGGAAGCAGAAGAAGGGGAAGGCTGCTGAACAGGCTGAGAACGAGACGCAGGATGACTTCAAGATCGACGTGCAGGACGATCGGTTCAAGGCTCTTCATGAAGATCATACATTCGCTATCGATCCTAGCAACCCTCGGTATGTCGATCTGCTTTCTTTCTAGCCTCTTTCATGTGTGGTAACGAATCAATTCAAAGCTTCAAGAAGACGAAGAGCATGTCTGCGTTGCTGGACGAGAGATCTAAGCAGCAGCGGGGTCAGAAACCACGAGAGTCGGTTGCGTCGACGTCAAAAGGTAGTGGCTCGCGAGACTTGCAGAGTCTGGTGGAAAGTGTCAAGCGGAAAAGCTCTAACCTGGAGCAGCCTGGTGTAGGCAAGAGACGTAAATTGTAGCATTCCCTACATAGTACGCACATACATTTTACTATTCGAGACTGCTTGCGTCTGGTCATACATCCGGATTACACTTCTCCTTCGCCTCACGCTACTGCATGCGTGATGAACCGACCGATGGGATGTCCTATGAGATCTTCGCGTTCGAGAAATCGAGCTCAGGGTGTGATTCTTGGAATTTACGCAGAGTCTACGATGGCACTGTGAGGTAAACAACTATCGGTGACAAACGGCAAAACGCACCTCCATCTTCTTCATCTCGTCTGACGTAGGCTTGCCCATTTGCTACAACAATTAATGAGATCGGTAGAAGACAGGCTTCAAGGGGGAGTTCTGACCTTTTGCTGGTTATCGAACTAGAGACACGGTAAGACGTCAGACGGAGGTTCATTGGACGCGGTGAGATGAGACGTACCATCATCTTTTCGACCATTCCTCTGTTGATCCTTGTCAGATATGTCAACGGAGCGATAGGAATGGGAATGACCTTGTTTCGCCGTCGAGATCGCTCAACTTGCTGTTCTCGGGCTGAATCTTGGTAGTATCGATCTTAGGATGGTGGGTAAGGATGTGTGGCCACCACTGTTGCTTGTTGACTTTCTCGATGTGAATATGAACTTCCTTCTGATCCTCTGGGGAGAAATGAGGGGATTTCATTTAGGACGTCGCGTCGGGAAGATCAAGGGGGCTCACCGAGCATCCAGGTGCTCTCCTCCACCTTGATATCGGCGAACAGTTCACCGCCCATGATCGGCTCCTTGCCTTTGAGACCCACGCTGAGCTTCTTCTTTTGAAGGACGATGGTCAAGTCTCTGCTGCGGGAGCCCGGCGGGACGGGGACGACGACGTCGGCTTCCTCGAGCACCTGCGTCCATCGGTAAGGCAATGCTATAGAGTTCACGAGGGGTGAGGATCGAATTGGATATAAGTTGAGACGAGCAACACACCTGCCTGCTCCTCTGCCTCCCTTTTCCTATCCGCTGCATCGCGAACCTCTCTCTGCTCCGGCGTAAGTTTGTCGTAGTCGTCTCCTGGCGCGGCCATCGTGAACGATCAGGAACAAGATAGTACAGGCGGGCGCACGTGATCGTTAGTCGGCGAATTTGGGCGGTTTCCCACGGCAGCCCTATACTGAGGAGGCCGCATCCAGGGCTGAGCTCGGCGGGACGACCTTTTGCCTCTTGACCACCATTCCTCTCTCCTTTTTTCTCGGGTTGTGCACGACCTCTCCCGCGGTGACATGGCGAGCGTAGATGTCTGGGCTGACTTCGAGGTGCGTCTGAATTATATTTCGCTCAATCCATGCGCTAAAGCTCGCTTTGGCCATTTAGACTTTGCGGCACAATGTCAAGCACAACACTGTCGATCGTCTGAAGCATATTCTCACTGGGTTTAATGAAGAATGCGGCACGAATTGTACCAAGTCCGGGAAAAAGCAAGACCTCATCGATAGAGTGGTTCGAGAGCTGGACGCATGGAGACGGGCGAACGCGACGGAGAAATGGACGAGGGCGAGGACTATAATGACTCAGATACGGTCTACTGGCATGTATGTTTTTCAGTACGCCCACATTCACTACTCTATCTCTTTGGAGAGCATCCGAGAGCTGCGCACGCTTCTCCGGATGGATTGCTGACCTTAGAGGATTATTTCCTGTTATAGGTATACGCCCACGCGAACAACGAACGAATTGTACTCGTCGCCAACCTCTGCCAATGGTCAATACTCCGCGTCTGGCTCATCCTTCCACACGGCCTCAGGATCGTCTAGTGTTCCTCGCTTTGATCCTTACGCCGCGCCACGCCTTCCTCCCGCCATGCCACCAAAGCCTCCAGCGCCTCAAGCTTCATCTACTCCGAGTGAGTCCGTCCCCGATAGCATCGTGAACTTGGACTCAAGCCTTTGTCGCAGCCATTCGCTTCAAGCCTTCCCCATTCTTCCGCGTAGAACGGTTGGTGTCGAGCATAGTGGAGTGCCCAGGTACGTCAGCGTGCAGATCTCGCGTGTAGTGGCGATACTAACGGTTGAGGTGTAGAGTCCACCAGTCAGATGGATAGGCGACAGCAAGCTTTCTCGTTCACCCTCTCGGCGGATTCGCTCCACAAACTATCATCTCAGAAGTGTGTCTTCTCGATCTTTCTTTCATGCATCGGCGTCTCATCAGCATCTTGCAGCCCGAAGTACTCACTTCGGCTATACTGCACGTCATCTGGCTACTACACTCCCTCACCCGCGTTTCGACATAATACGGTGTGCCCGATCGATTTCCCGCCGACGTGTGAAGTACGCGTCAACTCGGTGCAGCTGCAAGCCAACCTCAAAGGCATGAAGAAGAAACCGGGGACCGCGCCGCCACCAGACCTGACGAAGTCTATCAGGCTGACCCCGAACGCGCAGAATCGGATAGAGATGATTTATGTGAACAGTCAGCAGCCTGTAACGCCGAAAGTGCGTGGCATCCTTTCTGTGTCGTGTGCCAGTACTGACGGTATGCGCCTTGGCAGAAGTACTTCTTGGCAGTCATGTTGGTGGAAGTCACGACGGTGGATCAGCTCATTGACAGGCTGAAGAAGGGAAAGTACAAGAGCACTGCGGAGGTGTTGACGAAGAGTACGTCGTTGATCGTCTCGTTGTCGTGTCTTTGGCTAACCCTGCGTATCAAGTGAAAGAACCGTTGAGTGAAGAGGATGATATTGTAGTCGGACATCAGAAGATGTCGCTGAAGTGCCCAGTGAGTGATCACTCTGTACTGGACTCGAGGGTGTTAGACTCATGCTCCTTTTATTTAGCTGAGTTATATGCGTATAGCCACCCCATGCCGATCGTGGGCCTGCGTGCATCCGCAATGCTTTGATGCATTCTCCTGGTTTTCCGTAATGGAGCAAACAACAACATGGATGTGTCCAGTATGCGAGAAGCCACTGAACGTCGAGGAGTTGATCGTGGACGGGTAAGTGCTGTTTCTTTGATGCATATGACATGTACTCCGAGCACGTGTTAATCTCGTGGTACCTGCAGCTACTTTGATAGCATTTTGAAGGCGACCCCGGAGGAAGTGGAAGACGTTATCGTGGAACCGGATGGTGAATGGCATTCGGACGATAACGTGTATGGGTCGGAGGGTTGGAAAGCCGCGCGCGCCGCTGCCGGTGTACCGCTGAAACCTCCGACAAAGGAGAGATCTCCCACCCCGGTGAAGCCGAATATCGCAGAGCTGGAGAAGAAGAGGGCATTACCCAGCAATGCGGAGATAGTAATCCTTGACTCGGACGATGAAGACGAAGGCAGAGTCAAACGCGAGCTGTCTATATCCAATGACCGCGGTGCTGTTGGGAAGGCTCGCGCGAGAGTCAACGGTGCTCGCAATCCAGTACCGGCTCGGTCGTCCACGACGGCTACCATCGAGTCGGACGTGATTGATCTGACGTTGGACTCCGACGAGGAGGCGCCTCCACCACCCGTTACGAGGAAGAGAAGAGCGGAAGATACGGACTCATTGTCGCCTACCGAGGTGATCTGGAAGAAATCACGGGTTGATAGCGTCGCACCGCCCTCATCGAGGCCAACATTTGCATCGGATCCGGGGTCGTTTGGTGTACCACGACAATCACGTCCACCTGCGTCTTCGCCCGCACCCGCGCCTTCCTCTGCATCAGCATCATCCTCAGCAGCCCCAGTTGCTCCTCCGTCGCCGACTGCACACAGATTTGACAACCCGTATGGTGGTCGACCGTTCTCGGTGCCGCATGTTCCTCCTCGACCCCCATTGCCACCATTGCCGCCAATAAACGGATCTGGCTATTCACCGGCTTACCCGCGGACAAACGGAATGAGCTCTTCAGCGAACGGCGTGCCTGGTACATGGCGACGGTGAAGCGTGTTTTTGAGCAGCACTGGGTAGTGTACATGTAGAGCATGGGATTATTATTCGTACTATTGGCCATGATCCTGTTCATGATAATATGATTCTATCGTCATTGTAGTGTACCGCTGCTTCATGGTAGTCGTGTGCCTCACTGCGTGAGCAGTGATGACAAAGTTGACGAGAGTTGGTCACCGTTGAGTACGTCGGACGACACGCCGTCGGGAACGCGGGGGGCGTGGTGAGGGTGTGCCAGCGTCGCGACTCGCCGACCTGTCGCAGCCTGCCAGCGTGCAGCCGCAGAACAGTCGCCGCTTCGATCCCGGCCGGAGCGAACGCCGGGAGCGCCAGAGCACCGCCAGCCAGTCGCGTTGCTGCACGCGAAGCTGTGATCCGGGCCGTACCGGCATTCGGTCGGAGTTAGGAACTTTCCGGAGAGCATAAGTGAGCGCGAAAACTTCCCAACCTGCTTTCTGCACCTTCTCCTCCACCTCCACTCAGTCTCTTTTCTCCTTCCTCTACTCGCCCTCCACCAAAATGGCCGAGGTCAGAAAGGGCAAGACCCCCACGGAGTTCCTTAGTGCGTCTTCTGCCTTGCTCGCGGTGGTAGTGCGCCATCCGTCGCGTTGGGGCTTTGAGATTTGCTGACCTGGCATGTCAAACAGCGGATTTCCTGATGGGTGGTGTCTCAGCCGTGAGTTCTTAGGTCTTATCTGTTTACCGGCACGCGTAAACTCAATTGTGGATGTTTGTAGGCCGTCGCGAAGACTTCCGCTGCTCCCATTGAGCGTATCAAGCTCTTGGTCCAGAACCAAGATGAGATGGTGAGTTCTTTTGGTCATATTCGCTCGTTGCACATCACCGACCTCTTGTCGCCGTTTCTCAGATCAAGCAGGGTCGTCTTGCCACCCCCTACAAGGGTGTTGTTGACTGCTTCGCCCGCACTTACCGTGATGAGGGTCTCGTTTCCCTGTGGAG
The DNA here is from genome assembly GCA_004332605.1 of Steccherinum ochraceum. NCBI lineage: Eukaryota > Fungi > Basidiomycota > Agaricomycetes > Polyporales > Steccherinaceae > Steccherinum > Steccherinum ochraceum. The sequence goes on from RWJN01000031.1 coordinate 96,542, forward strand.
AGGAAACACTGCCAACGTCATCCGGTACTTCCCCACGCAGGCCTTGAACTTTGCCTTCAGTGAGTGTATTAGCACGACTTGGCTTACATTGTTCTGACGTGGCATCACAGAGGACTACTTCAAGTCCTTGTTCGGCTTCAAGAAGCAGGACGGTTACTGGACGTGGTTCGCTGGCAACGTCGCTTCTGGTGGTGCTGCTGGTGCCTCATCGTTGTTGTTCGTTTACTCGCTCGACTACGCCCGTACCCGTCTCGCCAACGACGCAAAGTCCGCGAAGGGTGGAGGAGCTCGTCAATTCAACGGCTTGGTCGATGTCTACAAGAAAACCCTTGCCAGTGATGGTATTGCCGGTTTGTACCGTGGCTTCGTTCCCTCCGTCGTCGGTATCATCGTCTACCGTGGTCTCTACTTCGGTGTCTACGATTCCCTCAGTGAGTTCATCTTCTAGCGCCCAGCGGGTGACGTATTCTGATGTTTGCTACAGAGCCCGTCGTTCTCGTTGGCAACTTGGAGGGCTCCTTCTTCGCTTCCTTCTTGCTCGGTTGGGGTGTCACTATTGGTGCTGGTTTGGCTTCGTACCCTCTCGACACTATCCGGTGCGTAATGCTCTTGTTTGCAACATGGCACGCGACTGATCTGTTTGCTTAGTCGTCGCATGATGATGACTTCTGGATCGACCACCCACTACAAGTCCATGTTCGATGCCTCTTCCCAAATCGTTGCCAAGGAGGGTGTCAAGTCGCTCTTCAAGGGTGCCGGTGCCAACATTCTTCGTGGTGTTGCTGGTGCTGGTGTCTTGTCGTTGTACGACAAGCTCCAGGAGGTCATGTTCGGCAAGGTCTACTCCGGTGGTAAGTTATCTTTGTCAAAGTCGCTTGTAGACCTGTCGCTGAGCGTATTCCGTTATAGGATCTGGCTAAGCTGCGCTGAGTTCTTGAACACTTACATACGTATTAGCCTCTTAGTCCTATTGTTTATCCTTCCTCTCGTACGATCATCCACAATAGACTGTGTGGTTAACTCTCCTTCGCATCTGGTTTATACGGTGATTAGGATACCACCCTATAAGTTTTCACTTAGTAGATTTGGAATCAAAAAGGTTATCCTGCCGCTTCATACGAGTAGTGTGCGAGGTCTGAGTACTGAGTGCTGAGAATCGTGTCATTCGATGAGGGCAGGCCATGCACTGCTATCCGTCTCCGACATTGTCGAGGAGCAAGTCATCTACGACGTCTTCCGTCTCAGAGTTGTATACCTCACCGAAAATGTTCGACTCTTCCGCTCACTCGCTCACCCATGTTATGGCCACGTCGTGTGTCCTCCCTGTGGCGAAGACGTTACAGCACCCACCATGATCCACCTATTGTCCTCAGACCCTACCAAGAATCGTGCCTCGAAGCCTGTATAGAGGCCTTGCGAAGTGGCCTTACTCGCATTGGAGTGTCGTTGCCCACAGGCTCTGGAAAGACGACCGTCTTCCTGACGCTCATTTCCCGGTTGTCGCAAGCCTCTTCTCCTGGAACAAATCCTGCCCGAAGCCTTATCATTGTGAACAATGTCGAACTGGCGATGCAAACAGCAGCTCAGGCTGCGAAGCTTTTCCCGGAGTGGAGTGTGGAGATTGAGCAGGGCAGTCGACACGTCGCGACTGGGAAAGCGGACATGTACGTCGTGTTCTTACATTCTCTTGAGCTGCTCTTGAACTTTTTCCATCTTCGTAGGACCGTTGCAACGTATCAGACATTGCTACAGCCCCGTAGACTGGCCAAATTCAATCCTGCCGAGTTGAATGCAGTTATCGTGGATGAAGCGCACCATGCTGCTGCTCCTGCGTACGTCTGAACTGCAGACTACGAACACATCGAGGTGTTGGCTCATGAAATGCCTTCAGATACCGCCGTATCCTCTCTACGTTTCATCATGAAGTCAAGCATCCAAATCCAGAAGAATCCAGTGATGCAGCGAAAGACAGCACTTGTTCTGTACCTATCATTGGGTTCTCCGCGACTTTCAGCCGCCACGATGGTCTCGCATTGCGCTCAGTGTACGAGTCGATCGTCTATCATCAAGACTTCATGGAGATGATGAAAGACAACTGGTGGGTTGAAAAGCCATCGTTACTGAGACGCAATCTTAAACTGCGCGTTTCCTAAGGTTGTGCAAGGTTCGCTTCACCACTGTTCGTGCAAACCTCGACTTGGAGAACATCACCGTCAACACGGGCAGTGGGGATTTCAACGCGACGAGTCTTGCCCACGTTGTGAATACCCCAACCGTGAACAAGCTGATCCTCCAGACATGGTTGGATCGAGCAGGTGAGGAGGCCCGACATCTTTCGCTGCAGCCTTTGATGAAATGCCATCCACTAGCCACCCGGAAGTCGACTGTCGTCTTTTGTGTGAACCTTGCGCACGTCCGTGAGCTCACGGAGACGTTTCGACAAGCAGGAATCGATGCACGCTACATCTATTCCGGAACTCCTGCAGTTGCCCGAGCAGACTTGATAGCTGACTTCAAGCTAGGGAAGTTCTCGGTTCTGTTGAACTGCTGTGAGCATTGTGCCAGGTTGTGTGAGAGTATTCATGGACTCATGTCTCTCATAGCCGTCCTGACTGAGGGTACGGATATTCCAAACATTGATTGTATCATCTTGGCTCGTCCCACTCGCTCCCGTAATCTGTTTTCGCAAATGGTGAGTACGAATCAAGTACGAGGGTGCAATCTTAATCAACATGCTGTCAGATTGGTCGTGGAATGAGGCTGTCTCCGCAGTCAGGAAAGGAAGATTGTCATATCATAGACCTCGTAGATTCTGTGAATCGAGTGTCTGGGATTGTGTCGACGCCAACTTTGTTTGGATTGGATCCTGCAGAACTCATTAGCGGTGAGACCTATCATTACTTGACCATCTCATCGCAGCTGATCGTCCGTTGCTTTGCAGATACACCGCTAGAGGACTTGCAACAACGTTATGAGGATGACGTCAAGGAACCCAGATCCAACGATGGCCCAGATGTCCCTGCTCCGAAAGACATCACATATGTCGACCATCCCGACCTCTTCACGTTTACGGAGACTTCAGGGGCTCCGCACATAAGAACCATGAGCCAGAATGCTTGGGTGGGGTGTGGTGAAGACATCTATGTCTTGTCATGCTTGACCAAGGGTCATATACGCATCGAGCCCTACACATATCTTGATTCTGTCACGGAAGCTAAGAAGAATCGTAAGAGTCTCTTCATTTGTTCTGGTATAAGTACTCAGCTTACGTTTCCGCAGATCCTCCGGACTCACCACCGCAGTTCAAAGCATCATATACCGCTGCTACGTTGCCAAGAGTGACGGCGGCAATATTGAAGATATCCCCGTATCGACAAAGTCAACGTATACTGACTGCGAATACTCTCGCGGAAGCAGTCAGAGGATGCGACACGTATGCTACGAAGGTGGTCCCTGGACCTCTAGGCCGCGGGTATGCCAATACCTCGACAAGTCGGTTACTTCCTGATGGATGAGGATTGCAGGTTGCTTCGCAATGCTAGATGGCGAAGAGAAGAGTGTACTCCCGGACAAAAGAAGTGGCTCCAGAGCCGTATGCGCGGTGCAAATACACCGTCACCTCAAGAGACTTCGACGCTGACGAAAGGACAGGCAGCGGATCTCATCACGCGCATTCAACACGGAGCTCTGGTGAGTATCTATGTGCGCTTCTGGCTTCCATCTTCGATATAACCTGTGGCATAGCGTCGGTCCGATACGAAAATGAAAGCTCTGAAGAAAGCATCCAAGGTATCCACTAAGGAACAAGCACGTCAAGCCAGAGAGCGTGTACAAGTAGGACCATTGCCAGAGTAGACATGATTACAACTATCGTATTGCAGACAACAAGCGCCGAAGTTGTGTCGCGTCCTTGCAACTTGTCACCGACTACCACAACGGCGAACGCCTCCTCAGCGCAACGACGCTCCTGGTGCATCCTATTCTACTCTATTCGACATTTCCCCCGCACAGCGAAGCGTTGCAACATCTCACTTCGGCCTCGTCTCTGTCACAGAATGATCATTGGTATTATCTGCTACCAGCAGCGTGGAGCGTATCAGTATTGGGTCGGCATCGGCATTTGGGTCATGTCTTTGCATCGGTACCAGGGCGCTGTTCAATACTTTGGTCATTTGGGACAAGGGGAAGGGGAAAGCGTTCGGGATATGAACCGTGTTCTACATGGTACACGATAGTCCTACCCATCGGTAATACGCTGGCCTATCCAGGACTGATCATGAGCGCTTTGTACAGTGTGACGGGCTGTCGGGCTTGATTGAACTCTATGCATACGATCTTCGAACAATTATACACTGAAGAGTTTGACTATCCAATATTCAGCTCTCAGCAAAAAGATGATTATGATACACTGTCAGAATATGTGTCCAATGCGTCGTCTAGGTCCATAGACTCCGAACAAATCCTTCTCCTGAAACGCAAGACCGGTCCAGAGGTACTGCAACTTCAAGCCATTCTCATGGTCTCCGAACATAACGCTGAAAAAAGGAAAGACGCTGATGCAGAGTGCTCCAGAGAGCCAGAGCCTTCTTGGCATTGAGTGGATCAGGGCCAAGCACCTGGTCTTCGAATTCTTGCAAGAAGGCGAACTTCTTATTCGTCCATCCCTATTTACGACGGTAAGCTGCTTGCGGCAGAAGTCTAGAGCGGGAGAGAGAGCACCTTTTCCCAAAACTGCCGAACAAAAACATATACGAACCGTTGTAGATCGTTGATCATTGCTGGTGTGGGAGAATCGTCGTTCTCGTGCAAGGGAAGAAGGTCCGAAGTTGAATACGGTATGGCCGGCTCGTCAACGGCGGTGGACAGCTGAGAGGGATCGGTGTCGGATTTGACCAGAGTCGCTGCAGTGACCAGAGTCGCTGCAGATGTCTCTGGGGTGTCTGAGAGGGTCTCTGCGTCACTATCGGAGACTTCTGGGGGGCATGTGTTACCCTGTAAGATGGCGAAGTGCAGATGAGTGAAGAAGTAAAAGACGTCTTTCGGCCGTTTGCTGAGATGGCGACATGGGTTGTGCCTATCTGGACAGTACTTTGGTTCTGGAACGTCGTAGCTGTCAGGATACATCTCAACGTGGTTGTAACTGAACGGAAAGCGGTGGTGTAGTTCCCAAGATATAGGTAACCTGCACGTCAAAATGTTATCATCGGAGGGCTACGGTGAGAGACAGCTGTGAACAGGTGAAGTAACATACACATGAGCAATGTTGCGAGAATGAAGAAACGCGATGCCCTACACCATAGCAACGTTGTTCAGAGGGACTCGAGCTGATTAAGCACTCAGGGGGCGTACCTCCAAAAGTTGCTTCCCGTACTCCATGACTTCATTGATACTGTGGAAACTCGGCAGAAATGGGGAATGATGTGGATAAGGAATGACGATAAACGTAGTAGCAGGTTCGTTAGGATCGCTAAACCGAGAGAGAATCGGGCAGCAGTGATTGTGTGGGTGTCCTCGAAGGTCTTCGGAAGAGAGTGCGTCTAGGAGCTGCATTTCCAACGAAGATGTCTGCAACTGTCGAATCAACACCAATCTTCCGGTGTTAACTTCTTTGGCGTCCATGCTGTCCGGAAGATTGACCTGTGAGGACAGTAACGATGGCCATCACTGTTAGGAGCTCGAAAGGCGCAAGGGTTGAAACGACTTACGATGTGCCGGAGCGACGTCTTGAGGCCACTCGAGGGTAAAGTGGTAGATGAGCCCGGCCGCCAGTGGTCGCGTAAAGCGAAGCCTCTTGCAAGGAGAAAGTCGTAATGGACCATCCAATCCCGATCCGGGACAACAGGATCTGGCCACGGCTTGTGGATAATGTGGTCCTCTAGAAGAGAGGTAAGAGAGGTAAAAACCAAAATCCACACACGACGAATGATGGCTAATTACCTTGCCTCGTATGTTCTTTCATGACGGAGTTAGGAGGGACGACGAATGTCCGGTGGTGTCCATATTATACTGCGGCGGAGGCATTTGCCGTTTGAGAGGACGAGGAGAGCCCGAGGGGGACCTCAGATTTGGAGCTACGATGTGCCGCGGCCCGCGTGCTCCCCGATTTGGGCAACCGCCGCCCGAGTTCAAGCTTTCAAGTTCGACACGCCGTTCACATTTCTTTGTGACTTTCTTGTAACTTTCCATAGCCCGGTGTAACGTCTCTGTAGCTACCTATTTCCACTTGCAGTCGCCTGTAATATCTTGTAAGTTCACAAGAGTTTTATTGCTTCGCTTCCGGGTTCAAGTTGAACTGCAACTTGAAATGGAGGGGGAAAGCAGGATCCACCTTGAACGCGATGTGAAAGCGCGGCGCGTCCGGAAGTGAGGCCAAACTCATAACATCCAGGCACAATACAGTGCATGTCGATGATCTGAGACATACATTGAATACACAATAAAGCCGTACAAAACGCACTTGCATCTCTTTACAGGGGGAGTTGTAATAGCGGAGAGACTGCCAGTGGACTTTGTAGAGTTTTGATTGCAGCCTGGAATACTTTATAATGAGTACCTCATCTTGCACAATTGTCTTATAAGTGGATACCTTCTGAGCCTGCTGGATGGCTGTGTCCAGTGCATGTAGATCTTCAAAGAGCTGTGGCGTTTGTACTAGAGATGAAAGCAGTGATCCGACAAGTGAATCCCCGGCTCCCGTCACGTTCACAACGACTTCAGGGTCCAATGCCAATGAGGGGAAGTGCTTGACCACGACGCAGCTACCTGGTTGTCCATGGGCGACAACTTGACGGGCGTGGATATTACTGCGTTCGTTGAGCCATTTTGAGTCGGGATTTGCTGTGATCCTGAATACGACGATCACGCCCAGATCACCGCACTTGATGACGAGGTGTTGGAACAGCGGAAGGAGATGGACGGCCATCTGTGCGACACCTCGATCTAACAGAAATGACAGGGTGCCCTTCGTTTGGTCGCGATCACTAGCATCTCGTCGAGCGAGTTGTTCCAGGCTCAGCCGGTACTCTGAACCAAGACCCATGGCGTCGATAGCCTGCCACCAAGCATTGGACTGTGTGAGCTCCATTTCGCCAGCAGTGCGATACATGTGGGCGAGTTCCAGGAGGTTCGGGGAGGCGAACGCTACAGGCCAACATGCCATGGTGTTTGCATCCATAGCCGATAGGATTCGTACGGACTTTGCGACAGATGTCGGCTCACTGAAGAACAAAATTAGTGGAAGGGTTTGGATTATCAAGACATCAGGAACAACGAACAAGAAAACTGGTGGAACTGTCAGTGGTCATCCGAATGTCAATGTATGTCAACGCTCACCTGGAATACCACGCTCGTTACAAGAACGCACCACCGACGATAGCGTCTTCTCTGACAGGTTTCCATCTAGAGCTACTAGACTGGGGCTCTGATTTTCGAGCGTATCCAACACCTTGCAACGGACAGTTAGTTGGGATAGCACGAGAACCAGACGCTACTCACAGTAGCAGTATCCAGCGATTGAATGATATCCATATCAGCAACACCCCCGGTCAAACCGCCATCGGAGTCCAGCATCATGTTGCATACCGCAGTTCGAGCAGTGGATGTCAGTACAAATCCATCCGTTCGCATCCCGATCTGCCTAGACTCTTCAGAGAGTAGACGTCCGAAAGAGTCTTGCCCTACCGCCGAGACAAGTAGCGTTTCGTGGCTTGAAGCGGGTGAAGACGCAACAAGACTTCTATGTGCAGCTTCAGCTATGTTCCGAGCCACACCTCCCAGCGACAGTGTCACGGAGCCCGGGACCGTTGAATGGCTGGTCAAAGACGCCTCCTTTGGCAGTTGGGAAGTGATGTCCACAGCAGACGACCCGATAATGACCAACTTAGCTGGAGACTTCAACGAGGATTAGGATGACAATGGCATAGCAACAATGATCACGTACGTCAACAGGACTGGGGGTCAGCGAGGGGTCATCAGACGTATGCTTGGGTGGATTGAATGCGATATTCAAACTGTACAAGCAGAGATACAAATATATCGGTTTGCGAAGACTTCAACAGCGATAATAGTCAATACCTTGGTTGACTTCCACCACTATTCGAATTATTCTCCATACGAGCATAGGCAGCAGCGATTTGTGTACCTGAATAGAGTAGTGAGTAATTTTATGAGCCACGGAAGATCAGCCAACTCACCAACTCGTGCCGTATTCTCAATGAGAGCAATGTCTGAGGATAATTGTTACAGCGTGTCCCTACCATTGAATGGAAAATACACTCACTGCTCGGTAGAGATTTGCCCGTTGTGAGCTCTGAAACTCTCTTCAAAAGCCAAGGAGTAACTTCTTTGCCGCGCCGACTCATGCCATTCTCATCGGCCTCGCGTAACGCCAGTTCCACTGCTTTCTGGATCTCTTGCCCGACCTCCTCGTACGCTTCAGGTATTGGCACAGCGAACATGACGCCGTTGCTCATTCCAAGTTGATGCTGAGTACCTGTTCGATCCAGTCAGCTCTAATACGTGAAGACAAACGCAGATCGACACACGGAGGATCGAAGCGGCACTTTGCGGATCACTGGTGTGCCATGGACTCTGATGAGACAGTTGAGTAACAATAGTATAAAGAGACGTAGACCTCCATAATACACACCTGGAAACCACTTCGACGTGTGTAAAACGCGGGGAAATCGTTGCTTTCAGCATAGCTGACAACAGGTACTCCCAAAGTTTCCTTATGACGACGAATCAGTTTCTTCTCATCTGGCTTGCAAAGTGGCGTACGAGATATTCCAATGTCCTAGTACAGATGTTGAGACCGGTACGTCAGTGGCAATGATATGACTCACCTTCCAATATCAAGAATGGACTTGACTCCTGCGGATACTAACCCAACCGAACACCGCGTCAGTTCTTGCAAGTCTGCGGAGACGTCCATGGCTACAGAATACGCAAGAGTGAGCACCGCAGAAATGGAAAGAGGCCAAACACACTCACAATCTTCCCCTCCGCGATGCACGCCGCCTAAGCTGGGAGTCGATGTATCGTGAAAAGGTCGCGTGACATTGCATTCTGCTTCTTACCCTCCAGTTGCAAAGACCTAGTGGGTTTGAATATCAGCTACGGCGATTCACGATTCGAGAATTGCGAGGCTCACCTTGATTCCAGATAGAGCAGCGAAAATCAGAGTAGAACTGCATGTTGTCCCTCCGTCTTTCTTCAGAGATAGGACAGGACCTATGTCTCGACGCGATACCTTCACCACAGTGGGATTGCTCGCGACGTCGGCCAGACGTTCGAGTTCATGGGGTTCTAATCCAATTTTGACACGTCCCTCGATGATGCCAATGGTCGCCGGAATACCGCCGTTCTCTCTGACTATCCGCTCTACCGACCTGGCCGTGTCGAGATTCGTCGGATGTGGCATACCATGTGTTACGATGGTAGTCTCTAAGGCTACTACTGGCCGTTTGTGTGCGAGAGCATCTTGAACTTCAGGATGGATATCAATAGGTGCCCCTCTTGCGACAACTTCGTGAAGGGAGCCGGTTACGATTGACCTTGAGAGACATGATCGCCTGGCCCGAAGTCGTGTCGCCGACCGCAGCATGAGAGGCAAGATTCCTTGAACTTATCCCTGAACGCGAGTATGCAGTCCAGTATCAAAGACTCAGAATGCCAGAGACACTGGAACGAAAGTGAAGTAAGAGCAAAGAAGGAGTGGTATGATTCTGGGATGAATTGCTCGGTCAAGCGAAATCACGGTACTACATATGGGCGTCTCTTGTAACGAGTGAGCCGAACCGAGCCGAACTTGACCGCTACTACGACCAGCGTAGTGCTTTGGAACTCAACATTCCCGTGTTAGCCCTTATACTGATCATCTGAACCATCGTCATGTCCGAATGGCCAATTGCTTCTGTGGAGGCCCGTGACGAGATACCAGAAGGAATCGCGGTGCTAACCTACCAGGAGCTGAATCCTGACGAGATCTCTCGTTCAGTCGAAGATCCTCGCGCAGGAGCAACCGCCATCTTCATTGGCACGACGCGCAATTCCTTCAAAGGTAAGAGGGCTGCCATCTCACTCGCGCATATACTTAACTGATCTCTGTGTAGGCAAGACTGTTACCCGTTTAGACTACCAAGCCTATAGCAAGCTTGCTATCAAAACCATGACCTCTATCATCTGTACTGCCCATCAGACATACTCTCGCTCGATACACCAAGCCGAGGGGGTACCCGTTCCTTCTGTCATACGCAGCGCGGTATACCATCGACTCGGGACTGTACCCGTTGGAAAACCGTCGATCGTCATCGCCGTGTCGTCTCCTCATAGGAAAGAGGCGTTTCAGGCGTGCGAGTTCATCCTGGAGAAGGTGAAGCAGGACGTGCAGATATGGAAGAGGGAGTTTTATGAGGGCGATAAAGACGATGAGGCGGAGTGGAAGAGCAACACGGCACCGTGACTGCAGCATCGTGAGTCTTGGTTGGCTGTTTGTTGGAAGATCACTCGAACATACTCAGGACTCGTATGTGAATATGTCAGGCCAAACCCCGATAGAAATAAAATCTATTTCCCAAGACGCATCTCCGCTGTAGAAAACTCGTCCAGTGCCCGCCTAAATTCTGATTCTGCCAATATTGAAGATGAGGATCCGACTTCATCCTCGCGGCAAGTCGTTGGAAGAGGGTCTGGTCTTGTTTGACTGGCGGAGACGATGAGATCAGCTGTTTGAGGAGAATTGAAGGAATGCACTCACTAGAACTCTGTCAGTCTCACTTGCCAAGGAGGGAAGCCATGCAGTTCAAGCGGTCTATGTCGTGTATGTGGGCGCATGTCATGAACTATCATAAGGTCCGGTGGTGGCAAGCCTCGTTCACCTACAAATCCGCATATCAGTTATACCAACAAAGACCCAGAATGACAGGACCCACCCTCTAAGCAAGTCCCAACGTCCTCAAGCGTGATACTTAGGTCTAATGCGTGAGGTTTCGACTGTGCATGTATTTGCAAGAAATGCTGTGCAACTTTCGCCACAGCGGGTTTGCCAGTTGAACGTGATATTAGGTGTAAGGTAATAGGTTGGATTTCTGGTTTCCGTTCCGATGCTGTCAAAGGCATGTCAGCGCGGTACAAATTTAACAAAGCAGCCTGCTCACAATTAGGCTTGCGGCGTTTGACAATGTTCCGAGTATCCCGCTTGCGTTTGGACGGTGAGGAGGGAATTCGTATAGTATATAACTGAAGTGCCGGAGGGAGCATCTCTGGAGTCAAAGTCCTTGACTCTGAGACGTCAGAAAGCGGTGGCGTGAGGGGGTATTCCGGTTCGGATTCAGTACTCGAGTTGGGCGAGTCGTCTGCATCTTGCAGCCGGTCCCTAAGGTCCATAGATGAGTCCTGTAGTAGTCCTATTGATTGGTTCACCAAGGCCCTGTCAAATCCCATTGCCAAGAAGGAGGAAGTGAGCGCGCACCTTCGCGATCATACACTGACACCTTCTCTATCCCAGCGTCTTTGCACCAAGAAGCTACGTGCTCCACAGTCTGCAGCATATCATCTTTTTGCTGTTCAAAAGGACTATCATCGTCCGGAACAAGCAGCAATGCTAGATGTGTCGGCAGTTTCGTGCGAGGGGCATTGAGAGGTTGGGGCGCGTGGTCGAACCGCTTCCAGTATGACGACACTGACTTGTATATCGAGTACAGAGCATGAATGAAGCAGAGGACAGTGTATGTCAGCCAGGACATAGTACAAGTGACCAACGCGCCGATATAATGGCAAACGACGCGTTCGGGAAGGGTGTATGAAGGAGGGGGTGTGATGTAGAGGCAAAGCTTGAAGGTACTACTGTATTGGTTGGACCATACCGGTGGGCCATGTGACGCGTGACATAAAGTTTCGTGCCGGTGACGCGGTGAAATCGCCGGAGACCCTCCACCGCTACCTATATATGGTAGCACCTGCCTATTTAGGTGGACAAGGCGCCGAAGGCGCCGAACATTTTGAGGAAACGGTGCGGCGAAGGGCCCTGTGACCGCGGACAAAGTGGTCGCGACGGGCGCCCCAGGGGTCTCTGTGACGCGTGACCACCGCTGTGGTCGAACCAATACAGTAGTACTACTACGTGGAGATTTTGGCTGTCCCATGTAGGCGCGCGACGTCAAGAGCAATCACGCGCACCGCGCAGCAACGGTCGTGTAACGGAGGCGGACTCAGTTCCCCATCCTACACGACACTCGGCTGATTCTGGAATCAACCTGGAGTAGTGCTCGCGGAGGAGCGCAAATTGGAATGGTACATATAGTCGATGGTAGGCTAGGAGATACATTACAGAAGGCTGGTCCGAAGTCAACATAGGTTTAGGTGAGACCAGGCTCGTCCTGGATTCCACGTTTGACCTTCAGCAGAATATTCGTCTTCCAATTGTCCAATTTCGTCACTTGATCGAACTCGAATACGGCACCCGTGAACCCCTCTACATCACCAGCTTCAATGACATCGATGAGTACGTTGATGAACTTGGCTTCTCGTGTAGATGAGAAAGTGGTATCGAGGGACGAGTATTTCGTCATGTTGCGCTTTGCAGTCACGGTGTCCTATCAAACACGTCATCATCAGCAGAAATACGCAGAAGGAATATAACATACTGCCATAGCCAGAGCACACAAACTTGCACGCAGCCAGTACTCTTTCACGCTATACTTCGTGAGAGCAGAGCTAAGTGATCCGTTTGCGACTTGTTCATAGCGAGCGATTGCTTGAGGATATTCCTCAAGATCAGCATGCAAGTCAGCCGCATCCTTGTAACAAGCATTGGCCGTTCTGGGGTAGTGGTCAGCATACACCTGCAAGCTGAAGGCTGATTGTACGTACGCCGTTGCATCCTCCTGAGCATACCATTCCGCAGCCCGCTCGAAGCTATCGCAAGCTTTGCGGAGGTCACTCATCTCCTGGAGGTAAATCTGTCCAATCTCCTTCTCTCTGTCTGCAGCTTGTCTAAACCTGCCCTGCTTGGTGAGATGTGTAATCGTCTGCGACAATGCTTGGACGGCCACTGCACAGACGGGTCAGAAACTCAACCCTGTCTTCGAGAGTTTCTCCACATACGTTCTGGGAAACCTCGCTTGTACGCCTTCGCAGCGTTCCACCACGCCTGAGCCGCCTCGTTTGACTCCGAGCTCTTCTCCCTGCACTCCGCCTCCCGAGCATGCGCATCTCCAGCTTCCTTGAACATCTTGTCTATCTTGTATGCATTGGCGGCTTGCTGATAGAGATCGCCCGCCTCCTCGTACTTCGAGCTAGAGGACGAGAACCAGCCTCCGGACGAGGAAGCTTTCTTGTCCGCCTTCTCGATTAGTTGTTCTGCTGGTGACTTTGCTGGCATCTTTGTGTTTGGTAGATGGTGATGGTGGGGAGAGGATGGTCAGTAGCCGAGCCTACAGCCTCGCATTGAGGCAATGACGACGACGCCGGCTGCTATATCAGGAAGGCGTGCCGATCATCTCTTAGTCGCGCTGCGGGCGAAATGTTCCATGCAATCTGCTTTGTCTTGGGCTCTTTCTGGCTGCTTTCCTCCACCATCTCGCGACTCAGACCACATCTTTTAGTTCCTCATAATCCCCGTTCGTATTCATACCCGTCATGTCTCTCTCCGTTGATACGATCTCTGCTGCCGCCGACCAGCATCCTAAACCGGCCCACCTCCACTTTCAATATGGCACTGCTGGATTCAGGACTCTGTGAGTATATCTCGGTCCACGAGCATATTGTATCTGACTTGTGTGGAACCAGAGGGAGTACACTAGACTCTGTTATGTTCAGAGTCGGCATTCTAGCTGCTCTCAGGAGCAAGAAGCTCGATGGAAAGACGATAGGCGTCATGGTGACTGCTTCGCACAACCCAGAGCCCGTATGTACCACATCAAAGTCTGCCAAATCACCGCTGAAAGTTTCTCCGTAGGATAACGGTGTGAAACTGGTCGATCCTCGTGGAGAGATGCTTGAGGCATCATGGGAAGTACACGCTACTGTCTTGGCCAATGCCGCCACAACTCCAGAGTTCTTGGAAGCACTGGAGGCCCTCGTGAAGACCGCTAGGATCGACCTTGCGAAACCGGCCAGAGTGGTTTATGGAAGAGATACTCGACCATCTGGACCTGCACTCGTTGCCGCTTTGGAGGACGGATTGAACGCTATTGGAGGAGTTGAGTCTCGCAATGCCGGTGTCACAACCACTCCGATCCTCCACTACCTCGTTCGCGCGACAAATACGAAGGGTAGCAAGGACTCCTATGGCGAGGATACTTCAGAAGGCTATTACGACAAGATAAGTACAGCCTTCAAGAAGCTCGTCGTACGTCGTGTTTTCTGTCCTCGTTGTTTACAGCACTGATCCCTTCTAGTCTGGCAAAGCCGCTCTACCGCCTCTAGTCATCGACTGCGCTAATGGGGTTGGTGCTCAGGCCACCATCGAATTCTCCAAAATTCTCGGCGATAAACTGCAACTCATACCTGTAAACGACGATACCACCACTCCCGGCGCACTGAATAATGCATGCGGTGCTGATTTCGTCAAGACGTCGCAGAAGCTCCCCCCATCACTCTCATCCGTCCTGAAGCCGGGACAGCGAGCTTGTAGTCTAGACGGTGACGCTGACCGTCTCATCTACTACTATCTTGACGAGCGCGGCTCGTTCCACATGCTTGATGGAGACAAGATTGCTGCGCTGGTAGCCGCATTCATTGTCGAGCTTGTCAAGAACGCAGGATTGGAAGAACAAATTCGTGTCGGGATTGTGCAGACGGCATACGCCAATGGTGGAAGTACTAAGTATCTCGCTGAAGTGAGTTGCGGGTCTCAGACTCAGTCACCTCTCTCTGACCATACATTCCTGCTACAGCGGCTGCCGGTCAAATGCGTCTCCACTGGTGTGAAGCACCTTCATCATGCGGCCGAACACTACGACGTCGGTGTCTACTTTGAAGCAAATGGTCATGGTACCGTCTTGTTCTCTTCGGAGACCACCACGATCTTGAGCGAGCACCAGCCTTCTACCCCCGCACAGTCCACCGCTTTGAACCACCTAGTCAATCTGACCCAGCTGATCAATCAAACCGTTGGCGACGCACTGTCTGATATGCTACTGGTAGAGGTAGTTCTCGCCCACAAATCATACAGTGGCCAGGAATGGGACTCGCTCTATGTCGATCTTCCCAATCGCCTTGTGAAGGTCGTTGTTGCCAACCGCCACATCTTCAAGACGGAAGACGCGGAACGTCGTCTTGTCAGCCCTCCGGGGCTGCAGGCCAAGATCGACGAGCTCGTTCGCCGTTACGAGGCTGGACGCTCCTTCGTCAGGCCCAGCGGAACGGAAGATGTCGTCCGTGTTTATGCCGAAGCGATGGTCAAAGCACAGGCTGACGGTAAGTCCGGCAAATCATCGCAATATCCTGATACTAAGACGTGGTTGTCCAGAACTCGCGTTCCGTGTGGCCGGATTGGTGTACGACGAGACGGGTGGAGACCCTGCTCAAAGACCCTCAGAGTTCTTGTGAGACTTGAGCGGAATGTAGTACCGATTATTGTGAAGCAGTGTATCAGCATACAACATGTATTGTTTAGAGGTGTATGACAGGAAGAAGCAGTGAAAGTTCATTATCATTCAAGTCCATGGTTATTTTGCCATTGAATTTGAAGTTTCTCGGAACGGCGGACTCGCAGCAGGCGCTTGAAGGCGCAGGATAGTGCGAGGATTACGCCAGGCAGGCTCAGTGCAGTGCCTTCCTTTCGCCTTGCTCCGAATTGTGCTGTAACATGCATATCCCTCCCTTCCAGCCACCTCCACGACGACCACCATCCCACCAACGATAGACGTTCCGCTGCGGACTTAGCAAGACATGTGTCGATTCGTCATTTACAAGGGCACTTCGCCCGTCCAACTGTCTCACCTGCTCACAAGACCATGCCACTCCATTATCAATCAAGCATTCGATTCGAGGTTGAGGTTGGATCATAGGAGACCCATCAATGGCGATGGATTTGGTGTCGGTGCGCTCATGCACGCCATGCTATTTCTCTACACAAGCCCTGACATGATATGGCACGCCACCAGGCTGGTATGATTCCACCTACGATGAGGAGTTGGGATACCAGCCGTGCATCTTCACATCCGTTACACCGGTATGTATATTTTTATTCCACCCGCTTTGTTTCTCATAGATGAGCATTTACAGGCTTGGAACAACGTGAACCTGGTTCGCTTGACCGAGAAGATCAAGTCGCCATTGGTCTTGTGAGTATCAATGAATGTGTACTTCTTGTGAAAGAGTGCTGAGGATGACTCGTGCAGTGCGCATGTCAGAGCGACTACGGCTGGGTCGCTTTCGCTGGACAATTGTCACCCTTGGCAGTTTGGCAAGATCATGGTATGTTCATATGTTCAGTTCGCCGATGACTCAAGTGTACTCACAATGACGTAGTTCATGCACAACGGAGGTCTCGCTGAATTTCCCAAGATTAAACGCAAGTTACAATCTAAGCTGCCAGACGAACTATTCAACTTTGTGACGGGGAATACAGGTGCGAGTGTTATGGCTCTGATAGGTTTCCAGCGGTTTAACATCGCGACGCTTAGATTCACAATGGGCTTTCGCCCTTTACCTTTCCAAGGTGTGTACCCATCGTGTGAGAAGTCTACCATATGTTCACGCGCACAAAGCTTCCCAATCCGCATGCTACTAGGTTCAAAACAGACGTTCTTCGTCAAGCAATGCTAGAGACCATAGCTGATATCAATAGCATGTTGGAGGAAGTCAATGCGACGGAGGTCCGTCTTCTACATCTTTATAATCATTGTGTCGCATATACTGACACAGAGTTTAGCCGAGTCTTATGAACTTCTGCATAACAGATGGAGAAAGTGTCATAGCTACGCGGTATATCAATTCCCGCCACGACGAGGCAGCATCTCTGGTGAGTGTCTGATCAATGCCATCTTCGCGCCATCCTCTCAAATTATGTCCTAGTGGTTCTCTTCTGGTACAACATTTAGCGAGTATGCTGATGGTGGGCATTACAAGATGTCAAAGACCGATAAACGCGAGAACATCATTCTAGTACGTTGTTAATGTCGTCCACATGAAATAGGAATCCTGACATCTTCCACAGGTTGCCAGTGAACCATTGACATTCGAGAAAGGTACATGACCTGCTGCTGAATGCTATATTGACGCATGGCTGATATTCCTCGTATACAGCTGACTGGATGGAGATCCGCACGAACCACATGGTTGTCATCACACCCAAGATGAATCTGCTGCAAGTACCCATCATAGACAAGTATTTCGTGAAGCCATCTGACCCGGAATGGAGCGGTCGCGATACCGATTTCGCTGCTGGTAAAGGCCTCCTTAGTCCTCGGAAGGAGGTTAATCCCAAGCTCGGAGACCTGCCGGCTGTAGCTCCTATCGGAGTTGCAGCTGCTTAGCTTCGGACGTTGTTCGTGTTCTGCTATACTACTTCGTCGGTGCCATTCAGAATGACTTCCAGTGCATGCGTTGTTCACTTTCGCAGTTGTTCCCCTTCATCCCACAATAGTCCTAATGTAATACCCACCAATTTGTACAACACAGTCTCGGATTATCCCCCGTAATTTATTCCTCCATCGACTTTGCCAAGCAAACACTGCAGCTGATATTCATGGAGGTCTTGTGAGGTAAGTGGCGGCACACGAGCGGAGGGGCCGTCATCTAGCGCCTGCGCCGCTCAACTTACATTGGCCACAACCAGGTTCCTTCTCAATTCCTCCTCTATCCGCATGATTTCTCCCTAGCCTCTTCCTTCTTCACGACTGACGACGTTAACGATGCCACCTTGGTTTCTCTGGAGTGCTCTTTCAAGCACAGCTCGGTACATGCAGATCTGATTTATGGCTGAACGACCTGCTGACCTTCACTCCCGCCGGGTAGCCTTTCTACTGTTTTACAGATATTGATCTATCTCCCACTTACTCTGTCGACCTTATCAAAATCCGCCTTCCTCTTGCTTTCTCTCCTCCTTTTCGGACATTCCTTGATACATGGCACGCTCACCTTACTTTGGGGATCTTCTGCGCTTTCCGTCCTGCAAGTTCCAGTTCACCCCTTCCTCCTCCTAGTTTGCTTCAATGCTTTCTCCCATGCATCAAATCCCTGGCTCGTCACAGCAGCGTCATGGTGGGGCAAGATCCTACACTGGTCAAGTCCCGGCTTCATTGTTCTGGAGGGTATGTCGAGTCTTCTGGTATCGCAGAAGCTCGGACAAGTTGGGAAAGAGCTAGTAGGGGAGGGAGAGAGCTACCAGTTCGGCCTGCTCATCGGAGCGGCGGCAGCTTATGTGACATCTGCATGGTGGATCGTTGTGGTCAGTCTTGTTATTTATCACCGTATACGCTATATCGAACTTATTTCCTACAGTCCTTTCCTACCGCTGCCTCCTCACCGTTGTCGTCCACGCTTCTAGGAGCCTCAGTCACCGCGTTCGTCTTCTTGACATGCATTGGATTTGTTTTGAGACGAACAAACGTAATTGAGTCGTCGGGGCTCGCGCTTTTCCTGGCGTACAACGTCTGGTTGTGTGGCGTCAACGAGAAGTCTGCGATAGATAACACCATCGAATAGTAAGCACTTTTGCTTCTTAAAGGTTTCTACTGACAGTCATTGTAGTGTTCCGCTGCTGGGAAATATTCTCCCTCACTTGCAAGCTTTAGTGGTGTTCATTACGAATACACTACCCAAGCCTGTCTTAGTCGCCTTGCTTTACCGCCTCGTGGTTCTACACTTTGCCTCCCAGATTCTTCCGGCTATCGGTGCTGATAGCTGGGAAGGTGAAGCAGGCGTCGATAATGGATGGGATGAACGACCGGTAAAGTCATTCGCCTTTCTCCCCGTGTTTCCTTGCTCATCAGTCTGTTGATGATGGTAGACTTCCAAATTGACGCATTTGGTATTGACGTACAGACAATCAATCTTTGTGACTGTGTACTCGCATCTTCTACGTGCGTATTATTCCCTTTCATTGTCTATAGACGATCCATTCCTAAGTATTGCTTTGCCTAGTCCTCGACCATTCGTCGCAGGTTTGGTGGCGGTGGATGAATATCTTCTTTACGCTAGTGTTATGGGCCGTCGAACTCCTGGTTTCTAGCGAGGACGAAGTGACGAAGGAGTGGAAGATCGAATAGTCGACCACCCATCTACGATCACGCGAAGGAGACTAGAGAGGAATGTCACAGCGGCGGCATATATGGTACAAAGCGAGGATCCCGAGTTGATACCTACGATTTTCAGATATCAGTGTTTCTTATACTAGCATCGCATTTACTTTCGGAATTGTACCAAAGCTTGTTGCCAGAGTATCTGGCTTCGCAAACATCCTCGCCTATGAATATCATCCTATGTCTGAATGTTGTGCCATACTGTACTGCTTAGAATTATGACGTTCTGACCGCAGTGGTACTCGTTATGTAACCTTAACCCCAAGAAACGGGCCATGAACGTTTGAACGCCCGCGTCCGATCACAAAGTGTGATCTTCATTTAGCGGTCTTCCTCGTGAGGCAGAACCACTGTCCAAGTCGTCGACAGTTGCCGTCAACCATCATGATACCCTGCTACTCGACGACCTCAATCTACCAATAACCCTCCATGGCGGTCAGGAAGCTCGTTGGCCAATTTGAGTCGCGTCGTGGCTCTATGACAGCGGATGAGCAGAGGACCAGTCGAAGGAACTCAGATCCAGGTGTGTTCTCAAGATCTGTTCTCATGTGTCTGTCTCATGGTGACTCCGTAGTGCCTCCCCCTAACAAGCCACGCGCGAAATTCTTGAAGCATCCCCTGCTGGGTGATCAGCATGACGTTGACTCCATTGACGGCCTGCCTTTGCTGGCGTCCCCATCCTTCACGAACGATGACGACTCAACCACGATCTCTGACGACCCAAGCGCGACGACATCTGACATTGCCGTCACCGTCACTGGCGACGACGGCTTTCCACTAAACAGGACAGTAGGAGGAAACGAGCAAACAGCTCCCGCAGAATACACTGCCGAATCACTTGGTATAAGGAAACGCACACCTGCGAATTCACGGAATCCTTCAGAGGCAGAAGCGCACGAGCTTGTTTCCCTCCTTCCGACGGCGACATATACCAGCGGCATTCTTACGGCCTCTGAGGGCTCTACCTATGCCGCTTCTCAACATGCATCGTTGCACAAGGACAGCACAGGACTTGCCACAGGACCGACACCCGTACCTACACCACCCATCGCCATACCTGCTTCTCACATACCCATACCAGCTACCACAATATTCGCTCGAAATGCAGCACCTCTATACCTACCTCACCTCGATGACTACCTTGCTACTTTGCCTGCGCCATCATTTCCGAATTTCCCGAGCAAAGACAAGAAGAAAGGTGTCCCCATGTTTCCTCCTATGGATCACCTTGCTGCTACAGGGAAGAGCTTGGAGGATTTAGAAGACAATTCCCAAGTCGCGCCGTGGTGGAGGAATCGTACCAGTATCTTTGGCACCTTGACAGGGTGGGCTCTGGGTTTGACGGTTAGTTGTGGGCTTCGTGTCTAGACCAGTCTCGAGGAACTCATCGTCCTTGTCAGGGCTCTAGTGCCCTGGCATCGTTTTACAGCCTGCATGGATTATTGGATACTCTTCAGATATTTGCATTGATCATAAATACCATCAGTATGTCGAGGGCATTGCTTAGACCGTAATCCATACTGAATCCTTTCAGTACCCCGTAAAGGGAACGATTTGGACAGTGATTGGAAGAAGATTATTCTCAGAACTATGTGTGTACTTCCGAATCTCATCCTTCATTTCAGTCAGCTCATATGATATAGACCCAATATCCTGGCACTGAACTTGGCAACGAGCACTCTAGTCTCACTGGCCTTGCTTCTTCTCTTCATGGTTATCGCCGGCACACTCCTCTACTTCTTTCATAAGAAGACTTCTGTATGTTGCAACGCCGGACCACCTGAAGGCCTGCAGCGGCGTGTTCTGATATCGAGCAATTGGAGCCTCGTTATCATAAGTTTCCTGCTGACCATCCTGTATCTGCCCCTCAGCACCATGGCAATGCACGTCTTGGTATGGTCTGAAGACCTGTGGGTGGTACCCAATCCCTACGTCAACGCCACATCGTTCCCACCTCAACTTCCCCCACTCGGCCCTGCTGATCAGTACCGCGAACCCCTCGATTTCTGCTGGACGACCACGATGCAGAGGAATCAACTCAACTATGCCCCGGTCATTGTCATCCTTTCGCTGATTTGCGTCGCAGGGGTGAGTTCCTTACGTCGTGTTTCTTGTCCACGCCCACTGATAGTGCAGACTATCTATATAGCTGACCGTCTGGTACCCCCTCTACCTGCGTCGAATTACCATGCGAATGGCTCCGATCGTCGATACATACACAGAACTGGGTCAGCCCCGTAGTCAAAGCGAGATGGATCGAGAATACCAACGGCTGCTCGCTCGTGACCGAAACCCGCTGACATTTCTGTTTGACGGTAAGTGTAACAGCCCCCATACATTTGTTGACCTTTCTGACCCTTCCTCAGATTTCCGTCGCGGGTGGGCCAACTACGAATCCGTTACACTCTTCGCGAAGCTCACGACACTGCTACTGACTGCGATAATTGATCCCGACAATTGCCTCTTCCGCACACTCACCCGAAACTACGTCACCGTTGCTCGCCAGATCTTGCTACTTCTCGCCATGCTTGCGTTCTTCCTCGTACAGTGCATCCTTGTCCCATTTCTCGACCCCGTCAACAATGCTAGCGAGTGGATCTCACGCCTGAACTACGTTTTGACGTCTGCTTTATCTCTTGCAATTGCTCTGAATGTCCCTGGTCAGAGCTTCCTTAATGGACCGCTCTTGTATATGTGCGTTATTGTTTCTAAACTTCTCGCTATACCACTTATTTATTGAGCCTAGAATCTATATCATAACTTACGGGCTGAGCTTGTGTGAGTTTTGAGGCAAACTTTCCTCGCAATGGACGCTGACGCCGCTTTAGATTTCTCCATCATCAACACTGGTCCTCTTCGTCGCTTCGTGAAACGTGAGTACGTAGAACTCCTCCTTCTGATTCGTTCTGACGTGTCGTGCAGGGATGACTAGACGTATTGATTTCAGTGAGAGATACTTGTGGCCTTCTTCTTGGTTACGCACTGAACTATTCGCTAGGCATCGATATTTTCTCTCCCAGGTGTGTACATTGAAATATCAGTCATGATGCACTATTTGCTCAAGATGGTCTTCTCAGGATCGATTTATCTCCATCTTCATCCCATACGAAGCGTCGCATCTGGCAAGAAGCCATCTCTACGTTATTCCTTACCAGTCCCGAATGCGCGATACCCAAGACCCAGCGTATGGAATACGCACAAGCCAAGAATCTCGAATACCCTCCATATCTATACGACTTCCTCGGTACTCCAGGAGAACGTCACGTAGAAAACCTCAAGGTACTTTGGAAGATATGCTGTCAGTACCACCATTTACTTATACATCTGCATAGATTTTGCGAGAGGTTGGGTCGACCTCGTACAACAAAGGGGTCGCGCTACTCTATGGACCCGATCATGCTTGGTTCAAATACCTTGTGGAGACTATTCAAACTCATTTCGTAGGACCAGACTGCTATTGGAAGGATCCGAAGAAGAGCGATGTTCCAGGCTGTACCAAATACTTTGGTAACGCGTGGTGGGTCCCGTTCCCGCCTACGGTGGTGAGTACGATCTGTTGGTGAAAATGCGCTCATGAACGGGACTAACAGCAACGAAACCAACACAGGTTATTCGATACGACGACGGACCTCTTGCCGTCCTCTCTGATGTGACAGATCTCGAGTTGTATATTGCGCAGAACACTTCCGATGATATAAAGCGGAGGAGAGATGTTCGTATGGCGATGCGAGCATTGGATGGTAAGGTTGTCAATTGGCCATATGACCACATTGAGGTTGGCTCATTTAGGTGTTCTTTTGACCTTGTACTTACTCTCTGATTCTTCTCGCAGCTCGTGGGGTCTAGGAAACCGTGGTGCTGCGGCCGCCGCTACAAAGCCCAAACCTCAGTTCACTTCCGCTCAGCTATCTTTCACGTCAACCGACGGGGGCAGCACTTCTGGGAGGACACCAACCTCGCAAGCGGATTTGACGTCCAACTTGAGTATACTAAAGACGTGAAAATCGACGGATCCGCCATCGGTCTCAATGATGATTACGACCTCACTCGACCGCTGGCATACTTCCTCACGCT
The DNA here is from genome assembly GCA_004332605.1 of Steccherinum ochraceum. Lineage (NCBI taxonomy): Eukaryota > Fungi > Basidiomycota > Agaricomycetes > Polyporales > Steccherinaceae > Steccherinum > Steccherinum ochraceum. Next base: position 119,866 of record RWJN01000031.1, read on the forward strand.
CAATGAATACCTCATCCCAGGTCCGTTGTCACACTTGGAAGGCATTCTCAGGCGATACAGACAACATTGTGCCAAGGAATGCACCTGGAAGACAGACACGTTAACGTACCGCTTCTTGGCGTTGGTGTATGATCGACCAAGGGAACCGGATGGGCTCGCGCAGAGCTCAATCGAGCATGAAAGGGATTTGCGTGTGAGGCAGTTGATGCTCGGAAGCGAGTTGGCATTTGAGATGTCGTACAAACGACTATCTACAGTGGGTAAATCGGAAATCGCGACATGGTGGTATATCTTCTGGGTGAGCATACTTTCTGCGCCACTATGACCTGCTTTTGCTCATGGCTGTGATAGGACGATCTTTGGCGGCGCAACCATGACACGATCAGCGGATTGCAAACTCACGCGTCAGACTTCAGCCCTCATTATCCTACGTCTATTGCTTACACGCCACTGCCTCGCGCCGCGCTCGAGGCATTCCTCGTTCAAAGAGGCTTGTATAACAAGAAGACGAAGTGGGGCGACTTTTTCACCGCAGGAACTCTGAACAAGATGTATCTTCGTATGAACGACATTGTGTTCCACCGGTCTCACAATGTAAGTGCGCGGAGTCGTGAATGCAAAATATTCCCTCCGCTAACGAGATCTCTTACAGGCCAACATCATTCATCTCGGCGAGGACGTTACGTCCGAGCTGGACATGGAGGAGATCGACGCTCAAAGCCGAGCAAACCCCTCTACAATGGGTACCGGTGGCGGAACCGACCATGACGACGCCGATATCCGACCACGTCCTCTGTACCGCTGGGAGGGCATTCTGTCCGACAGCCTTTCTACCAACAAGCACCGGCATGCCACTATTTGGGGCAAGTTCGGTGTCTGGTTCGGGATCACGCCTCTGTGGAGAGCAGGTGTCTTATCACCTGGGCTTGCATTGGATGTGCGGTTAGACACTGCGACGGGGAGATACATGCTTTTGCAGGATGACCAGAAGGCCTCTCCATATGCGAAGCTTGGTGTTTCGAAGTTTGTGTAAGACTTAGTATTTAGTGTTACTGATGGATGATACCCAGGATTTTGGAGGATTGATTTATACTGTACATTTATTCTTCTCGATTTTTCTACAAACAGAAGAACCTCTCTTCGTGTCGTGTGCTGTAGGAGGACACTTTGGCCATACCACTCAGGGTACTACGTGGGATGTGTCATTTCGCTACTGTCAGCACCTACACAACTTTTATGGGCGTCTAATCAGACCGTGCAAATCTCGTTCCGAATTAGTAATTACGACCACTCTACTTTCACCACTACCATGCCTCGTCGACCTCGTCCTGCATCTCGCCGCCCCCCGCAATCTGCGCAACAGACTGTTACTACTCGGGCCGCTCCGACACAACAGCGAAACAATGATACGCAACCGGTCGCATCTTCCTCGAAAGTCCAGTTGAAGCCGATCAAATCTTCGAAGGGAAAGCATGTTCAGTCTAGTGACGAGGAAGACGAAGGCCAAGGAGATGTAACTGAAAGTGCTGAAAGTGGTGATGAAGATGTCGAAGAGGACGAAGAGGAAGAAGAGCAGGACCTTGATGCAGACGCACCTCGGATAGCTCAATGGGTGGACGAGGAAGAGCTGGAGCTAGACAGTTTGGGAGACGACGAGGAAGATGAAGACGTATTGGATGAAGACGATGAGAAACCAGTTGACATGGTACGCCACATTGACTGCGACCACTTGGATGTCCTAACCTAATCTCGTCTTTCGGTGTTCCAGGGCGCGCTACAGGACGGACTATCGTCTGTGCCCTTTGGGACTCTGCGTAAAGCACAAAACGTTCTGTCTCGTGCAGAACGAGAAGAGGATGGTTCTGAAAGCGACGAGTCCTCCTCTGGCTCAGAACCAGATGAGCAGCCCTCTTCATATGCCAAACATCCAGGAAAAGAGAGGGAGAAACATGCGATTGAACACCGGAAAAACAAGCATGCGTACGTACAGTTCCTCACCATTCTGCTTTGCATAACTAAACCCGGTGTGACATGCCTCCAGGCCGATGGAGGTGACTTCCAAGAGACCTGTGCCTCGAAAGAAAGTTGAGATCGAAGAAGCTCGACCCGTACGTCTACCCGTCTTTTTCTCCCCACCTTTTCGCGCGTGCTGACAACCTAACACAGATCCCCCGAGACCCACGCTTCCTCCCCCTTGCCGGCGAATTCTCCGCCCAACGGTTCCAATCCCAATACTCCTTCCTCACCAACATTCATCAAGACGAGCTCAAAACTCTCCGGGAGAATCTCCGACGCGCAAAGAAGCTGTTGACGACTTCGCCGAGAGACGTAAGGGAGGAACGCGAGGCGGAGGTGGAAAGGTTGGAGAGGGCGATGAAGAGAGCAGAGAGTACCGTGAATAAGGATCGGAGGGATAGGATTGAGGGAGAGGCGAGAGAGAAGGTGGCGAAGGAGGAGAAGGAGAGGAGGAAGTCTGGGAAGGGGGCTTGGTACATGAAGAAAGGTGCGTCTCGAGCTTGTACACTGTGTTCATAACCTACGGTGTTGACACCGAGTTTTCTGAACAGCGGATGAGAAGGAAATGCTTGTACGCGCGAAGTACGAAGCGTTGGAGGCTGCCGGCGGACGGGGCGCAGTGAAGAAGGCAATCGAGAAGAAGCAGAAGAAGATCAACCAGAAAGAGAAGAAGTCAAGGCCGTTCGGTGTAGGCCAGGGAGGAGGACGAGGTGGAAGAGGTGGTGGAAGAGGTGGTAGTAGAAGTGGAGGTGAGAGTAGAGACTCCGGATGGCCCAAGAGACAACGAGAACCTATATCAGAAGATCGCCCTACCTCCAAACGACAGAGGTTCACCTAGGCTCCCTCATTCGTTGTACCTCGTATGGTTCACGCATAGCCGAGACATGACCGAGCGAATGTGATACCATATTCCAGATTAAACAAACGAAACCAATAATGAGTGAAGAATGAGTGTGCTACGCCCGATATCCATCCAACATACTCGCCTCCGGCGTAGGTCCTTCAGGATTCATGAGAACACTCCTCGCCTTCAGTCGCCCCGTAACACCTCTCTTAATCGTCCCCTCCCACATCTGGAACCACTCTCCCTCCTTCATGCCCTGAAGCCTCGCATGCCCACTCACAGCACCATGACTGACAACCCCATTCGCCTCCGAGAACGGCGGTGGCGGAGCAGACGGGTCTTCCTCCAAAGGCTGCCACCTCTTCAACGCGTACGCACCACCGCAGACCTCCCATCGGCCTCCACCGTGTGTGGAAAAGCGTTTGTAGAGCCAGATGAATGGGTAGATGAGGAGACACCAGAGGATGACTTTGAACCAGGTCTGCGAGAGGAGTCGGGCGAATTGGGAGTTGGGTCGGACGTGGATCTTGGATTGGGTGAGGTTGAACTTGACGGTGAAGTCGCCGTCGTAATAGGTCGATTTCACGGCGGCGGTGATGGCAGCTTCGAGTGCACCTAGATTCCACCCATACACCACCTGTATCGCGTCGTATTAGCATTCCGAGCTGCAATACCAGTTCAGCACCATACGCGCACCTTCTCATACGTGAACTCCTTCAACCACTTATCGCTCGCGCAGTACTCATCCGCCCACTCCCTCAGCGTCCTTGACGACTTCATCACATTCGCCTCCGCCGTCGACGCGTGCCCCGCCACGCGCTCGACGCTCCCCGGGCCCACCCACGGCGGCAGGCCCCTCTGCCACCTCGACGCCCGCCACGCCTTCGCGCTCTTCACCTCCTGCCTCACCGCCTGCCTCCTCGCACCCTTCGCCTGCCTTCCCTCCTCCGCATCCACCTCCAGCCTAATCGGCGCCCCGGTGGAGGCAACCGCGAACACCCCGTCCACCTCCTCGTACATCCGCCCGCGATACGCAGGCTCCTCGTCCGGCACGCTCCAGTGCACGACCGAGTCCGGGACGACGTGCTGCGTGAGGTCGATCGCGAACGCGAAGTCGGTCACGGTCTCCTCGTAGGACTCTTCGCGCCGGTGCGTGCGTCCTTGTGCGTCGCGCGAGGTGACGGTGCGGTACCGCCGTTCGGAGTGCGTGCCGTCGAGGGAGACGGTCAGTTTGGGTGGGTCGCGCGCGCGCGAGAGGAGGAAGCGGTAGAGGGCTTCGCCTAGGGTACAGATACACGTTCATCATCCATTCGTCAGCTGTGCACATACTTCGCGAAGTGGTGGACACCAAACTCAAACTCACCATCCTCATTCAAATGCGGATCATGGCTAACCACATCCTTCGCCGCGCCCGACAGGAAGAACTCCGCCTCGTACGGCGTGAACTCCGGGGGCGGCTCCTCCCCGCCCAACGGCACGAACACGTCCTCCCTAGCCAACTCCGCGTTCAACGCCTTGTCCGCTGCGCTCTCTACGAAGGGCGGCGGGGGCGCGGACGAGTTGGGGTGAAAGGAAGAAGAGGAGGAGGGGCCTGTGGCGAAGGACTCGGATGGGTCGGTTACGTCGATGAGGAGGGAGGAGGAGGAGTGGGTGGGGGGTGGAGGGTGTTTGGTATCTGGGTCGATGATCATCGTGACTGTTGAAAGATTGAAGCTCGGTCCACACCTCTCGAATGAGAAGGAGAACGAAGGGGAGGGAGGAAGACGTGGTCCGGGACTGAGTGCATCTTGGACTAGCCTGTGCTGTGCCAGATACGAGGAGAGGCGACGTGTCTAGACGCCCAATTTACTGCGCGTTGTTCTGTTCAGATCGACGCGTCGGCTGTGCGAGCCGAGGTCGCTTTGTCTCGCATCTGGACTCTGGAGGAAGCGAGGAGGATGCGACAATCTATTTGTCCCATCCACAACAACAACAATGACAACAGCTGTAGCTAAACAGCAACGAAGAAGAAGAAAGCATGATAAACAAATGTAATGCGTACTGATAAACAGAGAAACAGAGAGGGAGAGAAATCAAACAAAAGCAAAAGAGAGTAGTCCGTGTTTGTCTGTCTGTAAGTCAGTCGGTCCGTGAGGACGATGGAGATGAGAGAGATGGGGGAGAATGCAAGGTGGGAGCGCACTGTCCGTGTGTAGAGAGTCAAGGAAAGAAGGAGAGAAGGAGAGGAGGAGCAGAATGAGAATCAAAGATCCCTTTTGGTGCGAACCGTTAGTCACGAATCTTCAATAAAAATCAAACCAAATCAACAGCAAGAGCAACGGTGAAGACAGGAAGAAGAGTGAAGTAGCGGAACACAAGAAATCCTCAAAGGAGCGATATGATATGATATGCAAGGGTGTGTGGGGGTAATAGGTATGGGATGTAAGTAGTGTGTATAACCTGCTTTAAGGGTGGCGTGAAACGATGGCTGTCGTGGGTGGGTCGTGATAATGAATCAAAGGTGGGGGTGGGGGTGGGTGGATAAAACTAGCAAGTAAAGCAAAGCAATGAACTGACTCTTTAGCGAGTTGATATGCAAGCAAGCAAGCAAACGGAGCGAAAGCAACGAGGGTGGACTAAATCAAGCAGCTGCGATACCTCAGTCGGTCTTCATCGTCGGACGATGGAAGGATCTCGAGAGATGTCGCCTGGTTGCAGGTTCCGGATCTACGCAACCAAACCGCAAACCAATGAGCACACATTTCAAAGCGAAAGAGTGAGCACGTACCTCCAACTTCGTCTGCGGCGTCAAATCCGGTACCAAATCCCCACCCTCCTCATCACCCTCGCCCTCACCCTCGCCAGAATAAACCGAGCTCACCGAGCTCTTCCGCCTACTCCCACTCCCACTCCCATCGCCCGCCGAGCCCTCCCCTTCCCCGCTCTTCGACGCCGGCCGCGACTCATTCGACCGCGCAGGGTTCCTCGGCGGCACACTCGGCGTCGTCAACCCCCCACCACTACCACTCCCTACAGCAGCAACAGAATAAGCGGGAGCAGGCGTCAACGGCGGCGTCGGCCCCGCACTCTTATTATACCCAGCCAACAACGGCTCAAAACTCCCCGCGCTCTCCCGCGCAACGTGCCCGCCCCCCGAGCTCGAGCTATAACTCGGGTTATGGCTATGACTCCCAGCAGCGCCAGCAGGCGGAGGAGGCGAACTCGTGCGCGC
>RWJN01000031.1:126021-136302 GCA_004332605.1 Steccherinum ochraceum
GTATGGAAAGCTTATTAGATCTGATGGTGATGAGGTCCAGGTGACACAATACGGTAAGTAAAACCACTACAAAAAGAACTTATCTCGCCGCCACAGAGACACGCATCAATCTATTCAACTCTGTATGCACATCCGTGTTGCATAGCAGAAGTGTATTCGAACCAAACACGACCAAACGAATTCATGTCATCTGCTTAAGGGGGTAGTGATACAACATGATCTGGTGAGATCACCGTCCTTCCGCTAGAATACATTTGGAGTTGCAGCTTCACATGGGGTGTATAGCGTGAGCACATACATCAACGGAATACATTGCGAAATCCACACCAACCTAAGCTTGGTAACCCTTCTGCGTCCCGCCCCATCATCTGGATTGAATCATAAACGTCACGCCACACAACGCGGTTTAGCCACCGGTACCCTACTGGGATACCCCAAGCAGCTTATACGGGCTGCCAAGCTGCGGGGCGCATGCAGCCTGATAACGAAACAATCATGGAGCCGTTTGTGACCGTCGAGGCGATATGCCAATCAACGCGACACGCCCAAGTCCCCATGAAGGAAGGGCTGGCTATGTCCGGATCGGAGGTCTCCTTGGCGATGCTATAAATTGGCCTTACGCTTGGAACATCAGTGTAAGCAGCTCTTCGGCCATCGGTATTGCGTGGTGATTCGAAAGCGTCCAGTGCGTCAGATGGCACGCTGGCGGCGATTCTAGCACTGCAGTCGTTTTGGAGGGTCGAAACGATCAGCAGGGCGCCCGTTGGAAGCCGGTGTGTGCTTCGTGCTTCGAGGCGGAGAGCATCTGCTCGTTATTCACTTCTCTGTTGCCATCTCTACCCGGAAGCACTTTACATCCAAAAAAACGAGACTGATCCCAGACTGAATCAGAGAAGAACATCTTCGCAGGGACCATACACTCACGAACTTGTCACACGAGGTATTCTATGCATCTTGAGAAGGCCTTTCAATTGGACAATCAATTGTTGTAACGGAAGAGATTGTACTTCGTTACGCCCAGATGCAGCGTGGCCGGGCAGATCCTCGCACACTTGGCATCCCGGCGTACCGACAGGGAGCATACTGTGCCTGGCGTGTCACTTGTGGCTGATCCCAAGATCACCCCGCCTTCTTGACGGGACTATGCAGGAGCTTGCGGAGGCGCATTTCAATGGGGCAAATCGAATGGATATAGGACAGATCAAACCAGTTCGGAACTCCATGCTAAATCTTAAGCTTTGAGCCCAGAATATTCTCCGACGGCCCTCCGAGTAGACCCACTACGCTGCTTCTCTGCGTATTCGCCCCATGCATACCAGGCACCTCCTACGAGGGTGACAGTAATGCCCAAGGCATTCGCAGGTGTGATCGTCAGGTCGAAAAGAACGACGGCGAATAGTATCGTCAACACTTGCTTGACGTTTGCTGCAGTCTCAGTCAGTATCATAAGGTGATACTGGACAAAGGCGGGACGCACCTGCGACAGTCATGCTGAGTGCGCCGATCTTGCCATTCGCGGTCAGGCTGACGACGTTCAAACCGAACGCTATACAACCGTTGAGGAGCAAGGTCGGGAATTGGTACGTATGGAAAGTAGGGCCTGCCAGGATCGCGTTGGTCGGGTGGGTATAGATGCGACTGCTCTGTAGAGAGAAGTTGTGCGTCCCAGGGGTCTCGTATAACGGCGAACCAAAGAAACTTCGTGGATCCGTAAAGCTGAGTTGGCGAAGGCGATCAAGCTCCCCAGAAAGCTGAGCGTAGGCGACACATTGGATGAACGCCAGGGGCGACATGCACATGAGTAGGTCCAAGGGGTGTATCCCGAGCGAAGGAGGCGAGAGCATAGCGCGCCATATAGGAGTGATTCTCGAGCTGAACACTGAGGTCTCAGAGCGGAATGAAGTTTTCGTTGGTGACTGGAGGACATTCGTATAGATCGTCTTCAGAGCGGCGAAGAATGTGCCGAGCAGAGTCAGGAAGAAACCCCAGAAGGTGAAATAGTAGTCGCCGTATGTCCTGTTGGCTGATCAGCTGATATTTCCATAATACCTTCGAGAGAAAACATACGCGATGATAACCCCGAGAATTACAGGAGACAGCCGGAGTAGCTTGACTGGTTTCGTGTGGATGTCGAGCAACAAGGTTGATAGGAAAATTGTGAAAATGGGTGTGAGTGCTCGAACGACCTGATGAAACTTCACAACGAATGAGCAAATTAAGTAAGAAAAGGTCGAATGCAACGTACAGGGACTGTAACTAGCTGAAGAGAGACATTGCTGATGGTGATATTGATAGCATAGAGGATGCTGAATGCGGCTAGGACCAGTTTGTTCCTTGAGGTGAGAGGCTTGGGGGTGTATACGCCTCGGATTTGAAGGATGCAGCAGCCGATAGTCGAGCAAAGTGTGTGTAGTCCGGTGAGAGTGTAAGGGAAAGGGAAAGTAGTCAGGACAGACTTGTTCGACAGTGTGAGTAGTAGGTTGAACGAAAAGTACAGAAGAAGCCATAGCCACTGCGAGCTCCATAGGGCCGGGTCGAACGAGAACATGCGTCGAAGAAAAGGGGGAGCCAAATGCGAGGATATTCCGCGTCGTCTGGACCAGTACTTCTTGCTACAGCCTGGAGACGGTGGCTGTTCACAGTGGACGACGGGTAGGACAGAGGTTGAACCGCAACCACAAGAATTCTTAGGCACCCAAGAGCTTTGCATCGACGTCCCCAAGCTTGAGGTCTGAGGAAAGCCATGCCTCTGTCGGGGGGAGGTTGATGTTGCTATCTGACCAGACGTCGAAGCTGCGATCAGAGAACAAGTCGATTGGGAGCTTGAAGTACTGCCGTCCGAACGACCATGCCATTGCCACGGGGTCTCTTGTATAATCTGAGGCTTGCAATCTTGATGCTCTAGCAAGAACATGTCTGAGAGGTCCATTGACGGCAAGATCGCGCTGCTAAGAGTGGTATTGTATGCATCATCTTCCGAGGAGGTACAGTCCATCGGATATGCAGCACGCATCTTGACAGGCACAGAAGCTGCACAGTCCCAAGCAAGCGAGAAACGAGGAGAACTGAGCAGCGGCCGGTCTTGAGGACGGCTATGGCGACGGCGGCGGGCTAGTAGACGATGTGGAAGACGGGATGGAGGACGAGCTCGTCGTCGGCGTCGCGATTCGAAACGCGACCAACAACAGCGTCTATTATCACGTGATACTAGTACTAATTAGGCTCATACGCGAATTGGGCGTCTACACCGACAAAGGCTCTCCTGAGTCCACCAACGACCACATCCGAATCCGTCTCATCCTCCTTCCTTCTTACCACCATCCTGTCGTCTGGCACACCTTGGGCTCCAAATGGATCCTGTACTGGCGCAGCCATCCCTCAAGGCCTCCCAGTCGTCTCGGAAACGTCCCCTGTCCGACACCGAAGACGACGACTCTGATCGCGAAGACATGAAGAGATTGAGGAGTACGAGTACCGTATCAAACGCTGGTGTAGCTGCCACAGAGGCTGCAAGGGAAGCTCAAGATGCTAACAAGTCGAAGAAAGACAAGAAGAGGAGGCAGAAGAAGAAGAAACGCAAACTACCTGTCGTCGAGGAGGGCGCGCGGGCAGAGAAGCCACCATCTGAGCGTCGTTCACAGGCATCGCCAAATACGCGTCTTGCCGGAGACAAACCTCAATCCAAGAGTCCCGGTGCTTCAGTTCAAGCAGAAACGCGTGCCAAAACGCCAGTTGCCGGTCCATCTGCAGAGACGAGAGAACGCTCGGTGACATTGGCCAAGACCGAAGAAGGGGGTGAAGTCACAGAGAATGCAGCCAGCGTTGATATGAAGGGCGAGGAGAATGACTTTCAGAGTGTGTCTCATGTGCGTAGTCGGCTACCTTTGCATCGTATCTGCGCTGACGTCGAAGACAGAAGGAGCAGCCGGATAAAGGCAAGGGAAGAGCGTCACTACCCATATCTCGTCGTGGAAGCCCTATCTCTATTCAACTGCCCCAAGACAATCTCACTCAGGTCGATACGAATGCCGCGTCCTCTTCTGCAGAGGGGTCAACATCTGCCACTATCTCCGGTCTCCAGTCGCAGCTCTCCTCACAGCAGAATCTTCTGACATCTCTCCTCCCTTCCCTGACTTGTCGCGTTTGCCTGTATCTCATGAACCGACCCTTTGCATTGGCCCCTTGCGGACACGTCGTCTGTCACGGCTGCCTTGTTTCCTGGTTCTCTGCTCCTCCGCAGAACGGTCCTAATGTACTTGTAGACCCTCCGCCGCCTCCTCCGGGCCCTGTTGTTGCGAACGGTCAAGCTCCAGCTCCAGCCGCAGCCGCAGCTCCAGCAAACCCTCCGCCTCCACGTCCACCTTCAGCTATATTTCGGAAGAAAACCTGTCCACATTGCCGCGCCGTCGTACGTGACCGGCCGGTCGAAGTTTGGGAGATGAAGGAGATGGTAGCCTCCGTCACGAAGAGCGGCTTGGTACAAGATCAAGATGTCATTGGTCCCGCGACTCCTGATCCTCCTACATCCGAGGATCCCTGGAAGAATATCTTTCCCAGTGTCGCTCGACACAATGGAGATGCAGGCCCAGATATGCCACCTGCCGTCGCGCACGAACTCATGGGGATTCAAGACGCGGAAGACGGCGGAGTATACCGCTGCGTGGAGTGCATGCACGAGATCTGGGACGGGGTCTGCTCCAACTGTCATCGCGAATACGAGGGTCACCTGGCGCCGTGGCTCGATGACTCAGGGAGCGACGATGATCTCGACGACTACATGTACGGCGGCAACTTAGTGCACAGCATGCTGCACCGGATGGGCCTTGGGATGCTAGGGGGAGGGCGAAATAGGAACGAAGACGATGTCAATGAAGTAGATGAAGACGACGATGACTCGGAAGGGTTCGATTACCAGGACAGCTTCATTGATGATGACGAAGGTCCGATGCCGAGGGTGCAATACAATGTATCGTCTTCCGAGGACGAAGACGAAGATAATTCCGACGTGCAGATCATGGATGGCCCAGGGCCTTCGGCTGGTACGCGTTCGAGGAGGAGGAGGCCTAGGCGGAGGGTTGCTTCCCCGATCGTCATCTCATCGGACGAAGATCCAGTAGACGAGCCACACCCGAATCTTTGGAGGAGGGCTCTCGGTGGAATTCCTCTAGTGATGCCTTCAGTCTCTCAACCAATCTCTCTCATCTCTGACGACGAGGCGGAGGACGGATCTTCTGAGTATGTTCACGTTGTTCTTAACATCGTATATTTCTTCCGCTGATCATTCTTGTGCACAGCGATGGTCTGGCGGATGAAGTGGCCGCTCGTGAACTGTGCGTGACCTTGTTGCTTTGCTATCTCCTGATGCTGACCTTTCTCTCCTACTTACAGTGCAGTATATGGCGACGACGGTTCGGTACCCCGCCGCTCCTCTAATGTACCGGAGTACCACATGCCCGAAGACGAAGACTCTGAGGATGAGAGCAGATACGCGGAGCACAGCGAAAGCGAAGATGGAGGTATGGCATTCAGCTGGGGAGAGCATGACGAGGACGTAGAGATCCACTCAGATCAGTACGAAGGGGAAGACGACGAGACGATGAGGGTTCCGATGATGGTTATGATGACTACTTCTGAATACAACGATTCGTTTCTGGGACATTCTTCCTTCTTGTATACTTTGACTCGTTTCGTTTCTTGCTACCCTACAGCCTCTCTGGAGTATTGTGTATGGTAGAATCCATGCATTGTATAGTCTTCGAATTCAAGGAAAGAAGCTTTTCGACGTCGCACTCGAGGACCTGATTTGAGGATTAGTTGAGACAACAATCTTTATATAACAGTAGTGAAATAGAGGAGAGAGACAGTATAGAGAGATCTTCGACCCTACGACGGTGATATAACAATACAAACAAAAAATAGCAAAGCATAATCGATTGCAGGAAGCAGAGGAGAGATAGGAGGAAGAGTCAAAAGAGTAGAAAAAGTGAAAAGAAAAAGTGACAGTACAATCCGGGGAGATTATAGGAGGGTTCAGAGAGATGTGAGAGGAGGGAAACAGGAGAGAAACACAAAAACAACATAAGGGGAATGACGGTTCTTCATTACGACGCGCCACCGCCTGAGATGCGCTGGGTCACCTTGTGACGGTGCTGACGGTTCTTCAGATGGACTTCATAGTTTTGGAGGGACTCGCCAGGACCAGGGGTATACAGCTTCATCAGAAGGCGAATACGTCAGCTCCACATTCTCAACCACACCAATGTAGAACTCGTTCGACTCACTTTACCAGGACAATCTTTGCATTTGATACGCCATTCTGGCGTCGGGGACGTAGGGACGGGTTTCAATATGATCTCGAACCTGTCATCGGGATACTTGGCTTGCATAGCGGCCATAGCATCTTTTAGCCATTGAGGCGCAGCCGATGCCTAAGACAAGAAGAATATGAGTACCACGGAATCAACGACCAGGGCGTTGGAGGACTCACCGAGGTAGCATGACGTGTGATGGGTGGGGCAGAAGACGTGGACGCTCTAGATGGCTCGTCCGCCGCACGCTGCTGGGAAGACGTCGTCGACGAAGCCTCCTCCGGATCCTGCGGGGCAGGCGGCGCCGACTTGGAATGATTGATCCCGTTCGCTTTGACACGCTGCGCAAGGGGCGGTTCCGACGCGCTTGAAGTGGACGATGCAGGTGAGGGCGCACGCTCCGGATCTTCCGTTCCGTTCTGTCCAGAGTTCTTCGAGTTGATCTCAACCCAGACCTCCGACTTAGGCTTCGGCGTTTCCGGTTCGACGGTAGGAGCTTTGGAGGACGGTGGGTCCACCTGTGCGGCATGTGGTCGCTTCTTCCTCGATGCAGCCATCTTAGCTTGCTCTTCTTGGTCCCGCAAACCTTGGTGGAACGCGAGGGAGGAATTGTACACCACCGGACGCGGTCTCCGATGCCTATGCCAGAACTTGCCTGAGAAAACGAACGTCAATACGACAACCCTTTACAACACGAAAACACATTGAGAACACGCGGACTCACCACATGTGCCGCACTGGGACTTATCGCCGAGGGGACCTTTCCTGCGTCCGATCGCGATGTTCTCGGGACACCCGCAATTCGAACAATGCCAAACACCATCGATATAGTTCGCGTGCTGTCCATCTGCGTACTCTTTCTCTTTCGCCTCCCTCTCAAGCTCCCTCACTCTCTTCGACGTCAACACGACCCTCGCACCGCGGTTCTCAGGATTGGCGTTGCTCGTAGGAGCGGGTGTATCACCTTCGATAGGAGGCATGAGCGTGGAAGCGTCTGCCGCCGTGGACGGAGTGGGCGCTTTGACAGTGGCACGAGGGCGGAGGACGTGGGTTGGGACCGGGGGTGCCTTGAACAACCCCTTCGGCTTCTTCTCCTTGGGCGCAGCGATGGCCGTCGGGACGAGGGGAGCGGCAGGAGCAGCGGCGGGGATGACCATCGTGCCATTGTCCGACGCGATGATGTTCGCGATGTTGACGGACGCGGCGGCGGCGGCAGCACGTCTCGACGTCGGCGCAGCAGCCGCGTTGACGAGCGCAAGCGTGGCCGCATCGATCTCGGGGAAGCCAATCGCAGGTGTACGGAGCGTCTTGGGAGGTTCGCGATCAGGAAGGATGACACCGCGGCGTCCACGCGTGGTCTTGCGTCTGCGCCTGTTGAGCTCCTTCTCACGCTCGCGCTCGTTCCGCTCGATCTCACTCTCGCTGAGGTAGTGTAGCAGAGGGGTGAAGGCACCGACTTGGTCCATTGATCGCGCCCCAGTGGAGAGGGAGGGGAGGAGCGACATGCGGAGATCGTCGTCTTGCAGGATGGAGCCATCCGAAGGATGTCCGACAAGGAACAATGACTTCTGGAAGATCTGGACTTGCTCGCGAATACAATGCGCAATGGCCGTCCTATCGGTACCAAAGATATCAGTATGAAGTCACACGCGAAGTGGAAGTGAACGGAACGCACTTGAACTCGCCAGCCAAGCCCAACTCATTGGCATACACCTCAGCGAACCGCTCAGGCGAAGGATCATTGTTATCCAGATCCCACTCGAATTGATCTTCCAACTTGGCAGAGCCTACGATGATGTCCAACTACCGCGCAGCAACCAAGCACAATTAGCCGTCCAGTCCGGTCCACGTATAAATAGCAACGTCACATACCTTGATCAGGATCCTCATCTCCTCCTGCATCTTGCTCTCGTCTTCCTCGATCTCGTCCGCACGCACAGGCACGTCAACTGTCGTAGCAGGCACAGCAGGCGGACCCATCAACACATCCTCCGCTTCGCCCTCCACGACTTCATCCTTCACGACCTTCCGCCTCTTACGCCCATTCACGGTCTTCGCCGCCGATCCCGACGTCGTCATCTTCCCAATCTTGCCACTGCGCACCTCCTTCCGCCAGCCATCCCACCACACCTCTTCTTCCTCTTCGATCACGCCTTTGACGACCGTCTCATCGGCTTCAGCGTCAACGTCTACGACAACGGGGACGACACCGTCCGCCTCTCCACCGAAGGTGGTTGAATGCGCTTTGTAGTCGCTCAGCTGGTCCTGGATCGCTTTGGTGATGATGGTGTGGTAGTTCGGCGAGAGCGCGTAGTCGTCGATGATAGACTGGGCGAAGATCTCCGGAGTGATGATCGGATCTACGAAGTATATGCGTCATGAGTATACGAGTTGAAGGCATGCAAAATGATGTATGAGAGGAGGGATGGAGGTTGGAACGCGAACGCACCGTTGAGATTCCAAACGAACGTATCTCGCATCTTGTGATGCTCTACGTCGAGCTCCAACCGAATCGGAACGAGCTGCTCAGACACCAACGCGTCCTGTTCAGCCAGTCTCGGTCTGCAACAAATGAAGACACATCAACATCATGCAAAACAAGTAAGAAAAAACGCAGAAGAAAATAACTCACAACTTGAACCCCTCCCTGCGCCCCGCCTTCCTCCTCCTCCCATCCTCTTTTCCAGTCTTGAACCCAGTAACACCAAACTTCTCGGGCACTCTCCTCCTACCCTCCCTCTCCTGCACCCCACTAACCATCTCCCTCTCCGCGCCCCCACCCTTCTCCCACCAACCACGTCCCTTCAGTACGCTATCCCGGACCTCCTCCACCATATTCTCCTTCATCTTGCGGTACGCCGCCTCGTACGCCTTGTCTTTCGCCATCCACTCCTTGACGTGCGAGACGTCCTCGGGAGAGAGCGGCGGGACGAGCGTGGTGGAGTCGATGAGCGGGACGACGGTGATGCGCGTGGTTTTGGGGTTGAGGGCTACGCCGGGAGGGAGGGGAGGGAGGATGGGGACTATGGTGGGTGGGCCGGTGGGTATAGTTGCGGTAGCGGCGGGCGTCGACGTCGGAGCAGGAGCACCACTACCGCCAGAAGAGGCAGCATTCGCACTTGCACTCGTCGCCGTGCCGTTCGGCAAGGTGGGCTGAGTACCGTCGGCGGTCGGGACACGCGGGGGGACGTGCATCCCAACGACATTCGCGTTCGCAGCGTTCATCTTCCTCTCCAACGCGTTCAAGCCCTGCGGTCCCATACCACCCATACCCATACCGACAGAAGAAGCCGTAGTAGCAGACGAAGGCGGGATCGACCCTTGACGCGCGATCTGTGGCGTACCCGGTACACCAGGCATCGTGCCGTCACCTCCGCCTCCTCCGAGATGAGCAGGCGACGACGCGCTCGTCGGTGTCCCCGCCGTAGCCATCAACGCCTGCGCCGGGGTCGGGAACATCTGTCCACCACCACCACCTTGTTGAAGTTGGTGCGGCGTCGTAGGCATCCCGCCAGCAGACCCCAGCGCACCAGGCGCAGACGCGCTTTGCGGGACGTTCGTGTTGACGGACAACGCGCCTCCGGAGGGTTGGCGGCTCACCCCCGGGATGTTCATGTTCATGCCCATGCCCATGTTGCCCATCCCGACACCGACGTTCATACCCGGGAGGTTCATGCCCATGCTCATCATGTTGTTCATCTGCTGCTGCTGCTGTTGCTGGGTAGGATCCATCGGGTTCGAACCTGGACCGGGGCCTTGGGACCCACTCCTCGGGAACACAGGCGGACCCATCATCCCTCCACCCGCGCCTCCCATCAACGTCTGGTTTCCTCCTCCACCTAATCCTCCTTGCTGACCTTGCTGCTGCTGTTGCATCCCACCAGGCGTCGGCGGCATCCCCACATTCATCCCCGGCAACTTCATCTGCTGTTGAGGGGGCAAGCTCCCCGACCTCCCCTGCTGAGGCGGCTGG